>PVJL010009805.1:0-54174 GCA_004026885.1 Lyroderma lyra | reverse complement strand
GAGGAACCTCCACACTGCCTTCCACAGTGGTTGTACCAGTTTGCACTCCCACCAGCAGTGTACCAGAGTTCCTTTCTCTCCACATCCTCTCCAGCACTTGTTATTCCTTGTCTTGTTGATAACAGCCATTCTCACAGGTGTGAGGTGGTATCTCATTGTGGTTTTGATTTGCATTTCCCTGATAACTAATGAGGATGAGCATTTTTTCATATGTCTGCTGGCCATTTGTATTTTCTCATGGGAGAAGTGTCTGTTTAGTTCTTCTGCCCACTTTTTAATTGGGTTGTTTGTTTTTTTGTTGTTAAGTCTTATTAGTTCTTTATATATTTTAGATATTAGACCCTTATCTGATGTGTTATTTGCAAATATTTTCTCCCATTCAGTTGGCTGTCTCTTTGCCTTGTTAATGGTTTCTTTTGCTGTGCAGAAGCTTTTTAGTTTGATACAGTCCCATTCATTTATTTTTGCTTTTACTTCCCTTGCCTTTGAGGTCAGGTTCATGAAGTCCTCCTTGAGTCCTATGTCTATAAGTTTAGTACCAATGTCTTCTTCTATACAGTTTATTGTTTTGGGTCTTATAGGAAGGTCTTTGATCCATTTTGAGTTAATTTTTGTATATGGAGAGAGTTCACAACTCATGTTCATTCTTTTGCATATGTTTTTCCAGTTTTCCCAGCACCACCTACTAAAGAGGCTGTCTTTTCCCCATTGTATGTTTTTTGCACCTTTATCAAAAATTATTTGTCAATAAATGTGTGGGTTTATTTCTGGGTTTTCAGTTCTATTCCATTGGTCTATATTTTCTGTTCTTCTGTCAGTACCAAGCTGTTTTGACTATTGATGCTTTGTAATATAAATTGAAGTTGGGGAGTGTAATACCACCAGCCTTATTCTTTTTATGTAGTATTGCTTTGGCAATTCTAGGTCTTTTATGATTCCATATAAATCTGATAATTCCTTTATTTATTTCATGAAAGTATGACTGTGGGATTTTAATGGATATTGCATTAAATCTGTAGATTGCTTTGGGCAAAATTGCCATTTTAACAACATTAAATCTTCCTATCCATGAACAGGGGATATCTTTCTATTTCTTAGTGTCTGCTTCAATTTCTTTCAAAAGTGTCTTATAGTTTTCTGTGTATAAGTCTGTCATGTTCTTTGTTAAGTTAATTCCCAGGTATTTCATTCTTTTTGTTGTGATAGCAAAAGGAATGGACTCCCTCATTTCTTTTTCTGAGAATTCATTGTTTGTATATAAGAATGCTGTTGATTTTTGTATATTGAATTTGTATCCTGTGACTTTACCGTATTCATTTATTGTTTCTAATAGTTTCCTGGTGGAATCTTTGGAATTTTTTATATAAAGGAGCATGTCATCTGCAAATAGTGACAATTTGACCTCTTCTTTCCCAATTCGGATAACTTTTATTCATTTCTCTTGCTGATTGCTGTGACTAGAACTTCCAGTACTACATTGAATAACAGTGGTGACAGGGGGCATCCCTGTCTTGTTCCTGATTTTAGGGGAATAGGCTTTAGCTTTCCCCCATTCAGTATGATGTTAGCTAAGGGTTTGTCATATATGACCTTTATTATGTTGTGATACTTTACTTCTATACCCACTTTATTCAGTGTTTTGATCATAAATGGATGTTGCATTTTGTTGAATGCTTTTTCTGCATCAATTGATATGATCATATGGTCTTTATCTTTGATTTTGTTTATGTGGTATATCACATTGATTGATTTTTTTGTATGTTGAACCATCCTTGTGCTCCTGGGATGAATTCCACTTGATCATGGTATATAATCTTTCTGATACATTGTTGTATTCTATTTGCTAATATTTTGTTCAGGATTTTTGCATCTGTGTTCATCAGAGATATTCACCTATAGTTTTCTTTTTTTGTGTTGTCTTTACCAGGCTTTGGTATTAAGGTAATGTTGGCCTGATAGAATTGAGTTAGGAAGTATTGCTTCCTCTTCAATTTTTTGGAAGAGTCTGAGGAGGATAGGTGTTAATTCTTCTTTGAATGCCTGGTAGAACTCGTTGGTGAGATCATGTGGTCCAGGACTTTTGCCTCTCGGGAGATTATGGATAGTCATTTCAATTTCTTTACTATTAATTGGTCTATTTAGATTATCCAGTTCTTCTTGGTTCAGTCTAGGTAGGCTCTAAGTTTCTAGGAACTTGTCCATTTCTTCTAGGTTGTTAAATTTAGTGGCATAAAATCCTTCATAATATTTTCTTATAATCCTTTGTATTTCTGTGGTATCAGTGGTAATTTCTCTCCTTTCATTTCTAATTTTGGTTATTTGTGTCCTTTCCTTTCATCCTTTGATTAGTCTAGCCAGGGGTTTGTCAATTTTATTGACTTTCTCAAAGAACCAGCTCTTTGTAATACTAATTTTTTCTGTTGTTCTTCTGTTCTCTAATTGGTTTAGTTCTACTTTAATTTTTATTATTTCTTTTCTTCTGCTGACATTGGCTTTTGTCTGCTCTTCTTTTTCTAGTTCTTTAAGATGGGATGCTAAGATGTTTGCTTGTGATTTTTCTTGCTTCTTAAGATAGGCCTATAGTGATATAAATTTCCCTCTTATTACTGCTTTTTCTGTGTCCCAATAATTTTGATATGTTGTATTTTCATTGTCACTAGTTTCAATAAATATTTTAATCTCTTCTTTTATTTGTTCTTTGATCCAGTCATTTTTTAAATAAGATGTTGTTTAATCTCCATGTATATGTGTTTTTTTTCTGCTTTCCTTTTATAGTTGATCTCCAATTTCAAAGCTTTGTGGTCTGAGAATACACTTGGTATGATTTCAATCTTCTTGAATTTGCTGAGGCTAATTTTATGTCCCAATATGTGGTCTATCCTTGAGAATGTTCCATGTGCACTAGAAAAGAAGGTATAGTCTCTTTTTGCTGGATGAATTATCTTGTAAATGTCAATTATGTCCGATTGCTGTAAAGTGTCATTTAGAGCTGATATTTCCTTATTTATTTTCTGTTTGGATGATCTGTCCATGGCTGTTAGCAGGGTGTTTAAGTCTCCCACAATGATTGTGCTTTTGTCAGTTTTTCCTTTCAGATCTGTTAGCAGTTGCTTTGTATATTTTGGTGCTTCCTGGTTGGGAGCATATATATTAATTAGTGCCACATCTTTTTGTTGTATTGTGCCTTTTATCACTATTGTAATGTCCATCTTTGTCTCTTGTTATCTTTTTTAACCTGAAATTTATTTCATCAGATATCAGTATGGCAACTCCTGCTTTTTTCTGGTTACCATTTGCTTGGAGTATTGTTTCCCATTCTTTCACCCTAAGTCTGTGTTTATCCTTATGGCTGAGGTGTGTCTCTTAGAGATAGCATATGGATGGGTTCTGTTCTTTAATCCAGTCTGCTACTCTGTGTCTTTTTATTGGTGAGTTCAGTCCATTCATATTTAGAGTGACGATTGATATGTGAAGATTTCCTGCAGCCATTGCTTTTGTTGTTGTTGTTTTATTTTATTTTTGCTTCTTTCTTGTTGCCCCAACTCTGTTCCATTTGTCCTGATGTTTTGTTTCAAATTAAAGAGCCTCCATCAGTATTTCTTGAAGTGCCAGCCTCTTGCTGGTGAATTCTCTCAGCTTCTGTGTGTCTGAGAAGGTCTTTATTGCTCCTTCATATCTAAAGGATAATTTTGCTGGATAACTTATTCTTGGCTGGAAGTTTCTCTCTTTTAAAGTTTTGAATATTTGATTCCACTCTTTTCTGGCTTGTAGAGTTTCTGCTGAGAAGTCTCATGCCAGCCTGATGGGTATTTCTCTAAAGGTTATAGTTCTTTTTTCCCTGGCTGCCTTGAGAATTGTCTGTTTCTTTCATTTTTCACATCTTTAGTACCATGTATCTTGGAGAAGATCTGCTAGGGTCCAGGTATCTAAGGGACTTATTTTCTTGAATTTGGGGTTCCAGATCTTTCCATAGGTTTGGAAAGTTCTCATCTATTTGTTTGAGTATGTTCTCTGTAGAGTGCTCTGCTCCTTCTAATGTTATTACCCTGATGTTGTTTATCTCATGTAATCAGATAGTTCTTGCAGAGTTCTTTCAATCCTTTTGGTTCTATATTCCCTATCTTCTTCTTTCTGAGATGGTTCCATGTTCTGATCTTCAGTATTACTAATTCTTTCCTCCATCTGGTTGGCCCTGTTTGCTATGTCAGTTATTTTTTTTTCTCACTTCTTTTATTGTATTATTTATCTCTCAAATTTTCATCTTGTTCTTCCTTATATTTTGAATTTCTTTGTTAAATTGTTCCTTTTATTAACAGATTTCCTTTCTTAGGTCTCTCACCTCAGCTATTGTGTTTTGCGAGTATGTTTTCATTTCTCTCAGAGCCTTTAGAACAGCTACTTCAAAATCTCTGTCATTTAGTTCAGAAATTTCTAGGTCTATGAGATCCTTTCTGGAGATTTTTCATCTTCTTTCTGAGAAGCTTTAAATCCTAAGGTACTCATATTGTCTGTTGGGTTCTTCTTCTTTGGCATGAGGGCTTTATATTCAGCAGAGCCCAGGAGTTCTCTTTCTTCGATTAATATTTTTGTGGTGTCTTGCTATAGAGCAGACACTAGGTGGCACTGGCGGGGCAGGCTTTGGGAGAGATGGGAAGTGTTTGTGCCTTATTTCTGGTCTGGAGGTGGGGCGACGTTTGGAGGTAGGGCACGTTGATTTGCAGTTCCTCCACTTCCTGCAATTTGTTGGGGAGGCTGTAGGAGAGGAGAGAGGCCAACAAAATATGCACTGGAGCAGCTCCACCTCCTGCCCTATGCTGGGGAAGCTGTGGGAGATGAGGGAGGCAGATGGGATGCAGGCCGAGGCTGCTCTTGGTGGTTGAAGCAAACGGTGTCAAATCCTCTTCTCTTCTATCTCCAGTGCTTTACCCAGGGCATGTCCTGGCTATTCTCTCCATAGCAGCCACTTCAGCTGAGCCTGCAAGCGCGCACTGTATGAGGGCACTGGGAGTGTGCTTAGTCCAGGCGTGGAGATGCAGGCTGCTGGAGAGTGCCATGCAATGGCACTGGATGGTCGTACTCTGTGGCTGAAACCCTTAGGCCCTGTGATATTTCTGGGTATGCGTGCTCCGCAGGTCAGAACCTGCAGGCCCCATGAAATTGCCCAATGCACATGAGGGCATTGGGCTAGTGTCCCAGATGCACAAGCTCCATGTGCAGAATCTGCAGGCCCAGTGAGATTGCCAGATGTGCATGAGGGCACTGGATACATGTGCACCATGGGCCAGGCTTTGGGAGAGCGCCCAGCGAGGGTACTGGGTACTCTAAAGCCATAGGCCTGATGCCATGGGCCATGTGAAGGTAGCCAGCATGCCTCCACCATGGGCCAGAACTGTGGCCCTGTGGAGGAGCTGTGCTTGTGTGCATTGCGGAGCAGGAGGGCACCGGGAGCCAAGGTGCTGTATCTGGGGCTTTATTTTGGCCTGTGGCTGTTTAGAATCCTCAGCTGTTTAGGGTCCTTGTTCAGCTTTCTTGCTACTTAAGAGTTTCAGAGGCTGATTCCCAAGTTTTGTCCCTAACATGCTGGTTTAAGGTCCAGCTTCCTCATAATCTCCCAGTGTTCTGCCACTCTGGCTTTCACTGTTGTCACCTCTTGGCCTCCTCCCTCCTGTGTATCGTACTGCTCCTCCATTTCTTTAGTTTTTTTGTTAGCAGTGAGGGGTCCCGTCGCGATTTGTCTCTGCTCCCTCCCTTCTCTCCCGCTCACCCCCTTAGGTGTTTTCTTACGATGTGTGGATTTCTTGGTTGTCACTGTGTCATTCAGGGTTTTCTTTCTTGGCTCCTAGATGGCCATTTAATTGTGTTTTCTGGAAGAGGTTTTAGGGACCTCCTCCCTGATCACCATCTTGAGGAGGTCTTAGTTATGGCTTTTATAAGTCCAAATAGTATGCTTAAACTTACATCTATCAACTTTAGCAGCTTATCTGTAACTGTTGGTCTTTCTGAAAGATTAAGAAGTTAATACAATTAAACTACTTTTGTCCCTTCTCTATCCTTTCTTTCATTTTTATCGACTTCCTGAACAACTTTTGCTCCAATTTATTAAAGTTCAATTACTAATTATTTTTGCATTGCATAGCATTTATTTCCAAAAATGTGGTACATGACTTGTGGTTTGTAATCATAATTATCACAGTGGAATGGATGCAGAGGTCAATTCTGGTACTCTCAACCTGTAATTTTTCCCATTTGTGGAAACTCAGGTCTGGGCTGCATAAACGGCAGGCAAGGAGCGATAGAGATGTAAAGCAGGGCTGAGGCAATGCCAATGAGAGCATCTGTGATGGAGCACAGTGCCTCTATGACCACCGCTCCCCAAAGCCAGGACTTGCTTAACGTCACACATCTGGTTAATTTGCAGAGTTAGGGTTTCCATCCCAATCTCTTGGTTCCTAATGTGGTGTTCTCTCTAAGTCAGTATTCTCTCTAAGCCAGTGTTCTCTCTAAGCCAGTTGGCATAAGAGGTGAATTAATGTGGCACCAACATGACATTAAAAAGCATTGGATCCTATCACAATCCCAGCTGGCTTCTTGGCAAAAATTGATACACTGATCCTAAAATTCATATGGAAATGCAAGAGACCCAGAATAGCCAATGCAATGTTGGATAGAGGAGAACGAAGTTAGAGGACTCACACTTTCTGATTTCAAAACTTACTACAAAGTTGCAGTAATCAAGATGGGTACAGGCAGAAATATAGACATATATTATAGATCAACAAAATAGAACTGAGGATCCAGAAGTAAATCCTTGCATTGATTTTTGACAAGAATGCCAGGACAATTCAATGGAGGAAAGAACAGTCTTTTTAACAGATGATGCTGGGACAACTGGACACTCACATGCGAATAATGAAGTTGGACCCTTACCTCACACCATATAAAAAATCAACTCAAAATGGATCATAGATCTAAATATAAGAGCTAAAACCATAAAACTCTTTAAAAATATGGGAGTAAATCTGCATCATCGTGGGTTGGGCAAAGCCTTAGATATGACACCCAAACACAAAGAGTAGACAAGGTGGATTCCATGAAAGTTCTCTATAAATTAAAGAACAACATCAAGAAAATGAAAAGACAACCTGCAGAATGAGAGGAAAAATTTGCAATTCATATATCTAATAGGAAGGTATATGTAAAACATATTTAAAAAAAATTCTTACAACTCAGTAAAAAATGAAAATAATCCAATTAAACAATGAGCAATGAGTCTGAATATTCATTTTTCCAAATAAGAGAAACAAATGGCCAATAAGCACATAAAAAGATGCTCAACATCCTTAGTAGGGAGATTCAAATCCAAACTACAGTGGGATATCATCCACGCACGTAAGGATGGCTAGGAGAAAAGGGACAGATAATAACACATGTTGGTGAGGAGGTGAAGAAGCTAGAACCCTCATTGCTGGTGGGAATACAAAAATGGTAATGTGAGAAACAGTGTGGCCCAGAGATACCATATGACCTTGCAGTTTTACTCCCAAGTATGCACCCAACAGAAATAAAAACATGTCTGCACAAAACTTGTGCATGAATGTTCAAAGCAGCATTATTCAGGAGAGCCTAAAAGTGGAAATGACCCAAATATCCGTCAGTCAACGAATGGATAAATAAAACATGGTATGTCCTGGCAGTGAAATATTATTTGAGTATAAAAAATGGGTTTAAGTACTGACATATTCTACAACGTAGGCACCTTGAAAACATTATACTAGGTGAATAAAGTGAACCATAAAAGATCACACACTGAGTGATTCTATTTCTAAATGTCCAGAGTAAACAAATCCATGGAGATAGAAAGGGGATTTATGGTTTGCAGGGGCTGGCATGTATGTGGGGTGGTTGGGAGAAAATGGGAGTGACTGCTCATGTGTATGGGCTTACTTTTGGGGGTTATTAAAATGTTCTAAAGTTGACTGTGGTAATAGGTGACTTGTACACTGTAAGTGGGTGAATTGTATAATATGCGAATTACGTCTCAGTAAAGCTGTTACATATAAAAAAGCATGAATCTCATAGTGAGAAAACTATTCCTTTTTCAATTCTATTTTAAACTTCTGATTGAGTCAAAGAGTCTCAGTTTGATGCTAACAGATTTTTACACCTCTATAATTTTTATCACAGAGAGATTAGGATTCAGGTTCAGAGTCAGCAGACAAGAGTATCCAGCTAGAATTTACCAAAACCAGATAAGGCAAAAATTGACAGTGAAGAGAGTGCTGGCCCTTGGTGCCCCCAGGCTGGCTCTCCTGGGAGCTGTTGTGAGTGGGAGGTCTGAGCTAGTAGCCTAACTCTTTGAGCCTTAGAGTTCCCTGGAAATGAAGCTTTCTGCCACAGAGAATTTTAAGGGGAGTTTTCATTTATACCATATTTGAAGGCTCCCATATAACACCAGGCCAACAGTGGGGACTCAAGCCCAGGGCTCCCTCATGTGCCACCACGTGTCTTGGGAATGGAGGTCAGAGGCTGTACATTGAGGTACAAAAGGAGTGGGGCCCAAAGAGTGGGCTGTTGTGGCCCCAGGGAAGTAAGTCTAGGAGAGGAGTGGGCTTCCTACTTGTAGTTCATTAGGGTTCTTTCTACTAGAGCTTTCTTGGGCCCTGTTGATATTATAGAGGGATAATTGGTTCCTAATCCATAGGTCATCTGGCCCCTCACTTTGCAGGTAGGGGACCTGAGGGTTGCAGAGGAAGCAGGACTGGCCCAAGGTCAGGATTTGAAGCCAGGCCTCCTGACTCTGCATCTGGGGCTCACTCTCCCTGCAGTCTCTCCCTGCACCCTGCTCACCAAAGTGCAGTCCAGTTTTCCTTAGCACTTGGCCATCCACAGGGCTCAGCGCTGGGGACACATGTTGGTTGGGACATCACGGTTTCAAGCCTCTGGACAGTTTAGGGCAAAAGAGGGACTTTCTGGAGCAAAGGATCTAGAGGGCCTGAAAGTAGACCAAGAAGGAGCAGGGTGAGGTGCACTCAATGGGGAGCTGTGGCACTCAGGGACTACTCTGTCTGTTCCCTCGACTCTGGCCACAGCCTCCCCTCTGACCCGGGAAGACAAGCCCTACACACCAGAGGCAGAGGCGGCTCCCAAGAGGAAAGGGTGCATGTGTGTGGGGATGGCACGTGGCATGGAGCAGAGAGCAGGGCAGGCAGGGGGTCTGCACAAGAGCATCCACAGA
This sequence comes from Lyroderma lyra, assembly GCA_004026885.1. NCBI lineage: Eukaryota > Metazoa > Chordata > Mammalia > Chiroptera > Megadermatidae > Lyroderma > Lyroderma lyra. The sequence goes on along the minus strand of PVJL010009805.1, from coordinate 44,939 downwards.
CAAACTGCTGTAGAAGGGGATGTTCTGGAAGGCATGGAGCAGAAGCAGATGGAGATGTGGGGAGAGAACACATGCCTCCTAACCTCACGGGGTTGCTCTCACCTGCTGGTGGCCAGTCCTCTCCTCCTCCCAGAAGGGTGGTGCTTCTTTTGGAAAGGAGAAAAAGCAATATCCAAAGCATCCTCTGTGGTGCTCAACTGTGAGGGAGGCCCTGCTGGTTAGGACAGAGTGGCTTCAGTCCCATGGGACTTCAGTTCTCAAGCCTGTGACTTCGGTGGTTGGGTCCAGCCCATTCCTATAAAGTTTCCAGGTTGCTCTGGTCTTCCCCCAGAAGCTGAGAGGGGAAACAGCAGGCTGTTGGGAGATGCCCTGCAAGTGGCAGACCCCATTTTAGCAGTGTACCCCCCAGGCCACATTAGACAAGCCTGGTCACGTGGCATGCTCCCCTGCAGGGCAGGGCAGGGCCCTCTGCCCTGTGGCTGAACAGAATCTCATGGATCCATGACCAAAAGGCTGAAGCGATGAAAGCGTCTATTTCTCTCAGAGTTAAAATAGCTCTGGGAACTGGAACCCTACCAGATGCCAGCATGTTTGGGGATTCCTGTGGCAACTGCACGCGTGTGTGTGCTTCAGAGCAAGGCTGAGGTCAGGGTGACAGTGAGCAGAACAGAAGCATGCTGCTGTGTCCTCTGGATCCTTCTGTGTTTGGACCAGCTTTCTATTCCTTTTTATTCTTGATTGTCACCACTGATGCCTTGACAGACACCTCACAGTCTTAGTGCCAGAGGTTGCAAAAATTATCTCAGTGTACTCTAGTGCCTTTCAGCTGGGGCCTGGGAAGGTCCCTGCCAGGCAGCTCGGCCAACTTAGGCACTGGCTTCCTGGCCGCAGGAAAGCCCAGGGCAGCATCGTGCAGACTCTGTGTACTTGGGTTGCCCAGTGACCTTTACCGGGAAGCCAGCCAAGGAGGAGAGCCTGACCCCTGCTGTGTAGGGAGACCCCAAAGTATGTCTTAGATTCTCTCAACCTGAGAGGGCTGCTCCTCAGCAAGTCCGGTTCTGGATCATTGTCATGCTGAGTCCCTCCAGAATTAGATTGCTCCCAGTCTGGAGTGCAAGAGTCCCTCCAGAGAGGGAGTTGCCCCACTGGACCCTGACATCCCAATGCCTGCCACAGCAGGCCCACCGGCCCACCCAGCAGATGCTCCTTCCACCTGGAATAGATGAGTCACAGAGGCCCAAGGAGACTTGGCACATGGCAGAAGTCACCCGTCTAGACAGAAGTGGTGCCTGGGACCTGGAACAGCAGACTCAGGGACCGCTCACCCACTACTACCCTGCGGTTAATTTCCACATAGTCTTGGATGGTTTCTATTAATAAAATGGGTTTGAGACACCAGCCTGCCCCCAAACCACAAACACAGGAATGTCAGTGGCAGCATAGAGGAAGTAACTCTTGTAAATGCTCTCACCCATGTGCTGGTGGAAGAGGATGTCCCCACCCTCCCCCTCTGTGTCTCTCTCAGAGGGCCTGCTGTTTCTTGGTCATTCATTCATTCATTCCATGAGCATTTGCTCACTTTCTCCCAGGGCTGGCTGGGTCCTGGGATGCAGGGATGAGTCACAGTGTGGGAGCCTGCAGGGTTCCCATGGCCTCTCCTCTGTTCTCTCTTCCCATAGCCTGGTGACCTCAGCCCCTGTAGCTCTGGTGCTTGCCCTTTCCCCTTCCTCAGAAGTTCAAGGTGCTGCCAACCCATGTCCTTGTGAGGTCTGCCACTCCCTCTTCTCATCCCTCAGGGAATGGCTGCCTCTACCATCTCACACCCACCAGGACCCTGTATTAGTTTCCTGCAGCTGCTGTAACAAATTATTGAAAACAACAGAAACTCATTTTCCACAGGCCTGAAGGCCAAAGTCAAGGTGTTGGCAAGGCTACACTGCCTTAGGATACTTGAGGCCAGAACCCTAGAGGGAAACCTGGCTAGTGCCAGCTGGACTGGCATGGAGAATGGGCAACAGGAAATGCTAGCTTTTCTGATGTTTCAAGAGAGTCTGGAAATCTAGTCATTTATGTAAAATCTCCTGATGTTTGAGTCAGAGCAACTAATTCAAGCTTTTAAAAACCCCTGAGTGAGGTCACTGAGTTTGCAAAGTAGAAGACCCTGTCCCTAAACAAGGATCAATAATTAAGCAGCTATCCACAGCAAAAATGACTCTGGACAGCTCATGGGGCCACTTAAGGAACTTCAGCAACCCAATAGAACAAAAAACCAAAGAATAACCTCACCAAAAGGGAAGGAAGAACAGCTTCAGTTTGTCTGCATCATCCCATCTCCAGGCTGACACTGCTCAACACCAAGAGGGAGCACCCCATCCTGAAAGAGTTCCTCTCACTGGGAAAGGAGGAGAGTGAGGTGACTGACCAGCTTTCCCAGCCTTTTGGGACGCCACACAAAGGACTGTTTTGTTTCACTCCACCCAGAGACAGATAAAACCTAGATGTATAGAGATGCTTGGAGACAAGGAACAAGAACAAGGGCCACCAGTATCAGACACCCAGCAGGCGTAACCATGGTTCCCTGTGGTCTGTTCAGCAGAGGACCCCAGCAGCTTTCACTGCTGAAGAAACCAACAGACACCACTGCTGCTACAGATCTCCTGCAGATTTCATTGCTGAGTTTTTTCCTCCCTCAGGTTTTCATGTTCACAGACACCAGATGCCTGAATCCTTCCCACTCCAACCTCTGTCCCCTGCCAGCCTCTGTGACTACATGAGTACAGAGTGCCAGCTTAGACCCCTGTGGCTGACCCCCACCATGGTGTATGTGCTCAGAGCTAGCCCCTCCAGTTGTGCATATGTGCCACCAACCTGACTCCTGTCATCAGCCTCCACTACTGTGTGCACACCTGTAGTGAGACCCTACAGCCATGAGGATGCACACTGATAGCCAAGGCACCAGTGACTGTCTCTGTGCCCCAGTTCTTACAATGATCCTGTCCCTCATCACCACATGTGTATCGCAACTGGCCTCTACCATGACACAGGCATCTGTAGCTGGCTGCCCCCAGCTGAGTGAGTGTATTCCACCATGTCTGGCTACCACTACTGCTTTCCCTGATCCCTAGTTGCTGGACCTGGAGGCACCATTAAGGACCCCAACAGCCCTTGCAGCTACTAAGAACTCCTGCTGCACTCTCTAAGGACAACATAGTTATTAACATCATGGACCCTAGCAGCCTAACACAACGAGCCATCATGCTTCCCCTCAACCCAGACTCAGAGCTGCCACATACGTGCCCTGCACCACTAGACCTAGGGTCGCAGTGTGTTCCAGTGTGCCTCTACCTGCAGGTAAAGGTCTTTCCTTACTGAAGTCAGTCCATGAAGTCTGAAAACATGCAGACACCTATGTGAGGCTGCAGGCACCATGAAGAATCAGGGAAACATGACAACACCAAAGGAAAATAGAAAAGTTCCAGTAATGACTCCAAAAAAATGGGAATACATGAATTGCCAGACAAAAAAATTCAAAATAATTGTTCAAAAAATGCTCAGAGAGTTCCAGGAGAACACAGATAAGCAAGTTCACAATGCCAGGAAAACAATACAATAACAAAATGAGAAGTTCAATTTTGAAAAGAAATAGAGATAGAAACAGATAGAAAACATAAAAAAGAAGCGGACAGAAAATCTGGAGCTGAAGAATACAATGATTGAACTGAAGAATTCAATAGAGATCTTCAGCATCAAACTGGGCCAGGTAGAAGAAAGAACCAGTGAACTCAGAGACAGATTATTTGAAATTTTACAATTAAGGAACAAAAATGAAAGAATGTAAATGAGTGAAGAAAGCCCTTGGGACTTATAGGACATCATTAAGAGAAATAATCTATGCATTATTGGAATCCCAGAAGGAGAAGAGAGGGAGAAAGGGGCAGAGAGCATATTTAAAGAGATAATGATTGAGAATTTTCCACACCTGGGGAGAAATTTGAACATGTAAATTCATAAAGTTTCAAAATTTTAATTGAAAATGATATTCTCCAAGACACATTTTAATAAAACTGGCTAAAATAAAAAACAAAAAGAGAATTTTAAAAGCAGCAGGAGAAAAAATTTGTCTTCTACAAGGGAATCCCCATAACATATCTGTGTTTTTCTCAGGAGAAACCTGTGGGCCAGGACAGAGAAGAATGATATATTCAAAGTGTTGAAAGAAAAAAAAAAAACCCGCCAGCAAGAATACTTTACCTGGCATAGCTGTCCTTCAGAAATGAGGGTGAATTAAAGACTTTCCCAAACAAACAATGGCTGAGAGTTCATCACCATTAGACCATCTTACAAAAAATGATGAAATTAGTTCTTCAAGTTAAAGCAGAAGGATGCTAATTAGTAACATGAAAACATGAAATAAACATAATGCTGATAAAGATAAATATACAGTCAAATTCAGAATACTCTAATATTATAATATGGTGATGTGTTAACCACCTAACTCTAGTATAAAGATTAAAAGCAAAAGTATTAAAAATAGCTATAGCTATAATATGTTAATGGATATACAATATAAAAAGATGTGATTGTGACATCAAAAAATGTGTGTGAAGAATAAAAGGATACAGTTTTTGTACATGATCAAAGTTAAGTTGTTGTCAACTTAAAATGGATTGTTATATCTATAAGATATTTCAGGTAAGCCTCAGGGTACCACAAAATAAAAACCTGTAGTAGAAATATACACAACATACAGGGGAATCATAATATGCTACAGAAAATCATCAACTCACAGGGAAGGCAGCAAGAGAGGAAAGAAGGAACAAAAGAACCACCAAACACTCAGAAAACAATGGACACAATGACATTAGTAAGTCCTTACATATTCAATCACTTTAAGTGTCAGGGGTCAAACCTTCGATCAAAAGCATAGGGTGACTGAATGAATAAAAACACAAGATCCAACTCCATGCTGCCTGTAAGAGACTGATTTCAGCTTTAAAGATACTCATGGGCTCAAAGTGAAGGGGTAGAAAGGGTATTCCACACAAATGGAAACCCAAAGAGAACAAGGATAGCCATATATCAGACAAAACTAACTCTAAGTTAAAAGCTGTAACAGAGACCCAAAAGGCCATTATATATTGATAAAGTGGTCAATTCATCAAGACAGTATAATAATTGTAAATATATATGCACTTGATATCAGAGCACCTAAATATATTAATCAAATATAACAAATTTGAAGGGAGAAATAGACAGCAATACAATAATAGTAGAGGACTTCAATGCCCCACTTTCAACAATGGGTAGATCATTCAGACAGAAAATCAATAAGGAAACATAGGATTTAAACTGCACTTTTGACAAATGAACCTAACAGACATATACGGAACATTCCATCCAACAGCAGCAAAATACACATTCTTCTCAAGTGAACATGAAGCAATCTCCAGGATCAATAACATGTTAGGTAAAAAAAACAAGTATTAGCAAGTGTAAAAGAGTAAAAATCATACCAATTATCTTTTCTGACTACAATGGTATGGAGTTAGAAATCAATAGCAGGAGAAAAAGTAGAAAATTCACAAATATGTGGAAATTAGACAATACACTCCTGAACAACCAACAGGTTAAAGAAAAACTCAAAAGGGAAATAAAAATATCTTAAAACAGACAACATGGAAACACAGCATACAAAAACTTATGTCATACAACAAAAGCATTTCTAAGAAGGAAGTTCATAGTGATAAATGTCTACAAGAAAAGGAAAGATTTCAAATAAACAACCTAATTTTACATTTCAATGAGCTGGGAAAGAAGAATAAACTATGCCCAAAGTAGCAGGTGGAAGGAGATAACAGAGATTAGAACAGAAATAAATGAAATTGAGACCAGAAAAACAAAATATCAATGAAATTAGGAGCTGGTATTTTGAAAAGATAGACAAAATTGATAAGCCTTTTGCTAGACTTACCAAGAAAAAAGAGAGGACTCAAATGAATAAAATTATAAAGGAAAGAGGAGCTATTACAACTGACACCACAGAAATACAAAGAATCATAAGAGACTACTATAAGCAATTATAAACCAACAAATTGGACAACCCAGAAGAAATGGATAGATTCTAGAATCATACAACCTACCGAGACTGACTCTTCAAAAAAGGAGAAAACCTGAACAGATCAACAAAACAAAACCCAGGTCCAGATGGCTTCGCAGGTGAATACTACCAAGCATTTAAAGAAGAATTAATGCCAGTCCTTCTCAAACTATTCCAAAAAATTGAAGAGGAAGGAATACTTCTAACTCATTCTACAAGGCCAGCATTACCCTGATACCAACACCAAGTAAGGATACTATAAGAAATGAGAACTACAAACCAATATCCTTGATGAATATATTATAGATGCAAATATTCTCAACAAAAATTTTCAAACTGAATTCAAAAGGACTTAAAGAATTCAATAGGATTTAACTGAATTAAAAGGATCATGCACCATGATCAAATGGGATCCAAGGATGGGTCAACGTATGCAAATCAATAAATGTGATACACCACATTAATAAAATGAAAGATAAAAATCATACTATAATCTGAAGAGAAGCAGAAAAAGCATTTGATAAAAATTCAACTTCCTTTCATGGTAATAACACTTAACAAACTGGGAGTCCAGCGTGACAAGCCCACAGCTAACATCAGACTCTATGGTAAAAGGCTAAAAGCTTTTCCCTATGATTAGGAGCAAGATAAGCATACTCATTCTTACCACTTCTATTCAGCATAGTACTAGAAGTCTTAGCCAGGAAAATCAGGCAAGAAAAAGAAATAAAACCCATCAGAATTGGAAAGAAAGAAGTAAAGTTGTTTCTGTTTCCTGATGACATGATCTTGTATATAAAAATGTTTAAACAATTCCACTAAAAAAATTATTGGAACTAACCAACAAATTCAGTGAGATTCAAGATACAAAATCAACATACAAAAATCAGTTGCATTTCTATACATGAACAATAAACTATCTGAAAAAGAAATAAAGAAAACAATCTCATTTATAATAGCATCTAAAATACTAAAATACTTATAAATAAATTTATCCAAGGATGTGAAATATACCAAAAAACTACAAGATACTGATGAAAAAATTGAAGACAAATAAATGTAAAAATATACAGTGTTAATGGAACAGAAGAGTTAATATTGTTCAAATGTTCATTCTACCCACAGCCATCTATAGATTCAATGCAATCCATACTAAAATTCCAAATCCAATAGAAAAAAACAATCCTAACATTTGTATGGAACCACAAAGACCCCAAATAATCTAAGAAATCTTGAGAAAGAACAAAGCTGGAGGCACCACACTTCCAAATTTCAAACTATATTACAAGCTACAGGAATCAAAACAGTGTGGTACTAAAATAAAAACAGAGAGCCAGTGAAACAGAATTGAGAACCCAGCAATAAACCCACATATATATAAGGTCAGCATATATTTGACAAGGGAACCAAGAATACTCAAATGGGAAAGGATAGTCTCTTTAATATTTAGTGCTGGGAAAACTGGATATTCACAAGCAAAAGAATGAAATTGGACCCCGATCTTATACCACTCACAAAAGTTAACTTGAAATGGATTAAAGACTTAAACGTAAGACCTGAAACCATAAAACTCCTAGAAGAAAACAGGGAAAAATCTCCTTGACATGGGTCTTGATGATGATTTTTTGGATGTGGCACTAATAATACAAGCAACCAAAGCAAAATCAACAAGTGGGATTATATAACATTAAAAAGCTTCTGCACAGCAAAAAAAAAAATACTTAACAAAATTGAAAGCCACCCAACCTATAGAATATTTCAAGATATATATTGGATAAAGAGTGAGCATTCAAAACAAAAAGGAATTTATTCAACTTAATAGCAAAACAAAACACAAAACAAACAAAACATCAAAACAAAACAGAAAACAAGTAATCTGATTAAAAAATGGGTAAAGGGCATGAACAGACATTTTTTTCTAGTTATATAAAGGAAATTAAATCAAGATATCAAAGAGATACCCTCCCTTTCATGTTCATTGTAGCATTGTTCACAATGGACACGGAAGCAGCCTAAATGTCCATCTAAGGACAACAAATTAATAAAGAAATGTGGTACATATATACAAGGAAATATTATTCAGACTTCATAAAGAAGGAAAGGACATTTGTGACAGGAGAGGACATTATGCTAAGTGAAATAAGCCACAGAAAAACAAATATTGTATGATCTCACTTATGTATAGAACTTAACATAGTCAAACTCTTAGAAGCAGAGAGCAGAATGGTGATCTCCAGGAGCTGAGGGTAAGGGGAAATGGGAAGTAATGGTCAAAGTGTACAAAATTTCAGTCTCGCAAGGTAAGTTCTGGAGGTCCACTGTATGAGGTCGGATGATTCACTTCGCAAACCCATCCTAGAAAAAGAGCTATGTAACTCGTTGTTCAATATCACTACGGTCATCTTCAAAGTCCTCTCCCTGGGAAGCTATGCACCGATGCCAGTGCCTAGTCCACCCTTCAGAGCAATTTTGGAACTCTTTTTCTAGAATGGTTATCAGAGTTGTCATCATCCCCAAAATCTGACAATTAAGTTCATGAACTTGGTAGCACTGTACAAACAACACAGTAAGGTGTCATAACCTTGACAAGGTATGGCGACATTGCAGAAAAATACAGTTCCAAAATTGCTCTGAAGGGTGGACTAGGCGCTGGCATCGGTGCACAGCTTCCCCAAGGGGAGTACTTTGAAGGTGACCCTAGTGATATTCAGCAGTGAGGTACATAGCACTTTTTCTAGCATGAGTTCGTGGAATTAATTGTCCGACCTTGTAGCTAACAGTATTGTATGCTTCAAATTCACTGAGAGGGTCCATTTTAGGTTAGGTGTTCTTCCCACAAAAATGATAATAATGACAGGGGTGGGATATGTTTATGGCCTTCACAGTGGTAATTTCATAAGTGGATACTTCTCTCCAAATCACTGACTCGTATACCTTAAATATGTACAGCTTTTTACATGTCAATAATACCTTGATAAAGTGTTTATAAAAACACACCCTCAGTGGGTCATCAGTGTGTCACCTAAGGGAAATATTAATATACCTGCAGGGCAACGCAGAGGGGCCCCAGTGTGAGACCACAGGTTTGTGGATGATGGACCAAAAAATCAAAAGTATGGGAGCTGGATGGGGCAGTGACCAGGGATGGTCAAGGGGAGAGCAGGCCTTGTGGGGGTGGCAGTGGGGTGGAGTCTGGGCCAGGATTGAAGGGAGAATCAGAGTTTACAGGTGGTCAAAGGAAGGGGCAGGAGCAGGGCCTCCTAAGCTGCGGGCCAGGTCACTTCAAGGGTGGGGAGGCCTGGCCATGCGTGCAGTGTAGAAAAGACAGGGCTGTCCCCACAACTGTCATGAGGTGTGTGAGCTGAGGGTGACAGGCTGAGAACACTGGATGCCAGCGTGCAGAGCAGCCTGAATTCTGAAGGGGACACACATCCAGAGAGGTCTTCGCAGCTGGAGGGCCATGGTGGTCTTGGAGGAGGCAGTGATTCAGTTGCTGTAGAGTCTGGACTGGTGACTGGTGTGGATAAAGGGACACAGAATGGCGGCAGTGGAGGCTCTGGGCAGGTGGGGCTCCTAGGGCCACCTGTCCGTGCCCTCCCTGATCTGAAATTTAAGCCTAGCTTCTGCAAGGTGGGAGGTTTTGCCCTGGGCCCTCCTCGCAGCTCCCCCACCTGGGTGTTTTGTGCTCTGGGAATCTGAATCTCTCATCTTTGCCTGGCAGGCTGGCCTGATCCGAATGCAGGACGAGGAGTTCTTCATCGAACCCCTGGAAAAGGGGTTGGCGGCGAGGGAGGCTGAGCAGGGCCGTGTGCACGTGCTGTATCGCCGGCCGCCCACCCCCAGACTCCCCACTCTGGGGGCGCCACAGGCCCTGGATATAGGTAAGACTGCTTCAGGTGAACAGGCTACGTGGTAAGCCCTGGATATCTCCCCTGGTGAACCGGGCACCCCCTCTGCAGGTCTGGTTCCTGGCTGAGCCCCACCCATGTTGAAAACTGCCCCAGGATCTACCTTCTTTTGCCCAAGGGGCAGCAATTATCAGGGAACAAGGGAGACACAAGTCAGGCCTGCACCCCAACCCAAGTCCTGAACCCATACCTGTGAAGACGCCTGCTGCCCCAGACAGCCTCTCCCTTGCCTATGTGCTGTCCACTGTCCCTGCAGTGATGACCACTCCTCTCTGGATACTCACAGATGAAGTCCCCACATGCTCTTGCAGCTGTGAGGGGGTCAAGTGCCCCACAAACAGTTTTCCCAGCAGCCTCGACAGCCTGTGGACAGACTTGCACTGTTTTGGTTTTTTTAACTAAGAACCAAAGTGCACTCTGGGCCCAGGAGTGGGGAAGGAGCTACTGGGGAGGCATTGGGACAGCCCCTGGCTACAGTTCTTAGAGCCCTCCAAAAGGCCGGGCTCACTTGGCCAGCCCAAACTTTTCTAGGGTTCTTGGGATCTCCATCAGGGGTTACAGTGAGGCCAAGTCAGGGTCTGACTGTGCCTAGGTCTAGCAGGGTCTAGCAGGGTCTAGCAAGCCTCACAGGTCCCAGGGCCCTGGGAAAGGCCTCCTTGCCTGGGCCTGGCCGTTGTGGGGTGGACTCAGCCCTTAACCTATAGTCCTAGATCCCTGGCTGTGGCAGATGGCAGCAGGCACGGAGGCCTGGGTCCTGGGTCAGGTTTATTGGCATGTTTGCAGTGAGTCCTGAAGGCCCCGCTGGGATTTGCAGAGCCTCTCACATCAACCCAAGCAATCCTGGCTCATTGATATTAGGTCTGTGACTTCCCAACTTGACAGATAAATTGGGTGCAGCCTAGCAGGACACCATTCTAATTTCAAGGAGCAGTGTCACATATCTTCACAAAGGAATTATTCCATCAGGAAACACAGTGCTATCTGGAGCTGATCGATACTTCCGGCAGCCCCTTCACCCCAGGTGATAAATCGCTGTCTCCTGGGCTGCCAACTGCAGAGCCTGGGCTGCCAGACTTTCTCCAGCCTCAGCCCCCCTCCTGCCTTTCCAGCTCTTGGACCTCTGTGCAGGGGGAGGAACGGAGAGTAATCCCATAGGTGTGGCCAGGAGTGCCAATGGAGCAGAGGAAATGCCCCAGACCAGGGATGAGGGGCCTGGCTTTGCTCCTGGAGGACCGGCTGCCCCTAAGCAAGTTTGGACCTCTGGCTCCCACCTTCTCATCCGTCTAGTGAGGTTAATGAAGCCTGTGCCTCCGAGTGCTGAGGGCCTACCACTTTGGGCTTTGGGCCTGGTACTTCTGGGGTGGCCTCTATGGGAAGATTCAGGGTAGCCCCTGGGGCCTGGCTCAACCCAGATGAGGGGCTCCCAGGTGCCCTGAGTGAGTTTTTGCTCCCAATTTCCATGTGGTGCCTGCCTTCCTGAACATGATAGCCATCCACCATGGCTTGGCCAGCCTGGCCTTATTTGCTGGGCTTCTGTTGGTCTTTTGGCACCTTTTATTATACCCTCCCCTCCTCCTGGCCTCTTTCCACCTACTTTGGTGACAGCTGGGAACTTGAATTAACCCAGAAATCACTGACTTAGGCCATTGCACCATTTGGGGGCTGAGGCTGCCCTGGAAGTGGGCAGAGGGATCCCAGGCTGAGCTCTGGGCCTCAGCCCGGGCTGTGGGTATGTAGGCTCTGGACTATAGACACAGGGTCTGGGGCCAAGTCCCCTGTTCTTGATATCCCTGCCCAGTGTCAGCATGACCCTGTGTGGGTGACTTGGTGCATGGAAAGCACATTTCTCCCTGAATGTGCCTGACTGTTCCCCCTTGTCCTGGGCTGAGGCCCACTCACTGGCTGGAGGTGGTCCAGATGCATGTTGTGCTGTGGCTAGGCTGAGGACCTGAGGTGACCTCAGACAGTCTGGCCTTTCATCAGCCTGGGCCCAGGTAGGGCCTACAGTGCAGCCGGCAGATATGGAAAAGCAGTGTCCTTGGCAGGGCATATTTGCCCCTTGTGCCTTCCTGTGAGAGAACACGGAGCCCAGGACCTCAGTGTGTGCATGCACGGTAGGGGTTACTTTCTCCTGGTGACTTCTCATGGGCCTCATGACATATAATGTAGGCCAGGCTGAAAGCAGGCACGACACTTCCTTCTGCACCATCCACCTCCAGGCAACTTCTGGAATCAGAGTTGGACCCCCCAGCTATTCATCGATGGGCAGTGGGTGTGATGGGTTCTCCGGGGAAGGGGAAGCACCTGGTCTGTCTGGGAGGGTGTTGGGGGAGTGTCCTACACGGCTCCTCTGTGATGCTGAGTTGCATTGTCCTGTGTGCCATAGCAGCTAGCAGGCTTCCTGGTATCTCGGGGGCTCTCTTAGCCTCAGAGAGTCATCATCACTAATCGTCTCCATTATCTGAGATCAGTTGTAGGCTTTCAGATTGCTCATGAAATAGATAGAAAAATGAAAGTTGTTAACATATCTTCATGGATTCAAGCCAGTGTCCGGTGTGTGCACTTAGCAGCTTAGCATTGCCAGTGTCATATTCAGGGCCTGGAGCAGGGTATCAGGATGGGCAAGGGGCTTAGGGACAGGGGTAGCGCTTTTCTGTGGTCACTGGCCTTGCAGCGTGGGAGTGTGTGCATCTGTGTGCGTGTGTGCACGTGGATGCTTGCACATGCATATGTACATGCACAGGGCCCACTCTGAGTCCTGGGCTCCTGCCTCAGCCCTGTCCTGGCTGCCATCTGTCAACCCCAATCATCTAGGGCTATTGACAGGAAGCCAGGGCTGGTGGCTGTGGGAAGAGAAGCCCCAGCCTGGTGGTCCTGGCCCATCACTCCCCTAGTCTCAGGCTACTGCGACATAGTACCACCGACTGGTGGCCTAAAACAATAGCAGTTTATTCTCTCACAGTTCTGGAGGGAGAATCAGAAATGACTATTGGAGTTCCCTGATGGTGTAGTGGCTTAAGGCTTCGGCGTTGGTGCTGTCAGCGCCTCGGCCTGGGTTCGATTCCCAGTCAGGGAGCTATCCACATACCAAAAAAAAAAAAAAGCAAAAAAAAAAAGAAATGACTATTAATGGGCTGAAATCATGGTGTTGGCAGGACCGTGTTCTTCCCGAGGCCCTAGAGGGTATTTGTTCTTCACCATTCTCAGATCCTGGTGGCTGCCATGCATCCCTTGGCTTGTGGTTACCTCACTCCAATGTCTGCCTCCGACATCACAAAATCCCCACCTCTCCTGTGTGTGTGCCAGTCTCCCTCAGCCCCCTTTTTATAAGGATGCATGTGATTACAGGTAGGGCCCGCCCAGACCGTTTAGGGTGATTGCCTCCATCTCAAGATCCAGGATCTAATCACATCTACAAAGTCCTCTTTTGTCATATAAGGTGACATTCACAGACCCCAGGGATTAGGACCTTGTATCTTGTATATATGGGAAGTGAGTCAGTGCTCCTGTACAGGCTGGCTGTGTGGTGAAGGGGGCACACATCGGTGCAGGAGTGGTGCTGCCCGCCTCCCTCATTCCCTCTCAGGGCACAGTGCTCAGGTACAGCCCAAGCAGGTCCCTTGACCTTCTGCCTCTTCTGGAGCCTTGTCCAGTCTCAGCCAGGCTCTGGGACCTGGAGAAGCTGGGCCGAGCTGTGGGAGGGCTGGCCCCAAGACTATGAGCACAGACAAGCTGGCCTTGCTGTTGGTGCCAAGGGCCTGGCTCTCTGAGGGGGACTGAACTTGAGATTATGGAAAGGGTCTGCACAGCATGAGAAAGACCTGGGTCCTGTCCTAGGCCCGTGGTCTCTCTGTCAGGCATGTAGCGCCCTTTGCGGGAAGTCCTACCATCCCAAGAGAAGGGCTACAAACTCACAGGCCTGCAGGGCCCAGCAGGCAATGCCAATGAGGGCGGCAGCAGGGATATGAAAAATAATTACACCCACCCTGGCCTGACTTCCATTTCCCTGCTTTTAATGTCAGCGTGGATACAGAGAATATGTCTCTGCTCAAAGGGTAACAACAGTGTGGATGCAGCAGCGTGTGGCATCTGGCCTGGCCTCGATGTGGGTGCAGGGCAGAGTGGAGACCCCTCCTTGGCTTCTGAGCATGACCTGGTGGAAGTGTGGGCCCTGGGACAGCCATCCTCTTACTGTCAAGAGAATGCAGATATCAGAAGTTGTGTGCAAACTCTCCTGATTTTAAAACGTTACTTTAAAATTCTGAAAAGCATCATATGGGCCAAATAAAACATGGCCCCCATGGCCATCTGTGCTTATGAGATGCAGAGGAGATGTGTCCTCTGTACTTTCTGGGGCCGCTCTTCTGGGCTTTATGACAGAGGAGGGGCTGTGCGCTCCTACTAGGTGGGTGGTTCCGGACCCATAGATCTGCCTCTGGGCCACCAGGCTTTCCCACCACACCTTGCACTATGACCTTGGCTGCCTCTTCTTGGGATGCAACTGGTGCCAAGCCTCTGCCCACTGCTGTCAGGCTGTGGTATCCTCCCTGGTGGCAGAGGGGGCTCTGCCCAGCCACTGTGAAGGAAAACCTGTGAGAGAGCAGACAGGGCACCAGGCGCCACAAAGTCTTCACTCAACGGCCCGGTCCCTTGTCCCTATTCTGGCCCAGTCCCTTGTCCCTCTGCTGGCCTGCTGCATGTTTTCCAGGCTTCTGAAGGGCTGCCTCAGGAGTGAGCAGGGCCAGGATTGGAGGGCCAGAGCTGATGCTGGGAGCTTTCAGGGGCTGCAGGCTGGAATGTGGCAGAGCAGCATGGCATCCTTCAGGCCACAGGCCTGGAGGGAGGGGGCCTGGGAGCTAGTTCTGCATTTCAACCAGCCACTGTAGTCCATGCTGGAGGTGGCAGGAGTGGGGTAAGGGGGGGCAAAGCACTGGGGTGGAGAGTGGCGCTCTGTGAGGACAGGCCACTCAGTGGGAGGCAGATCCCCAGGCCTGCAGTGCTGTGAGGTGTAAGGGTGAAGACCCAGCCCAGGGTGAGGCCTAGTGGGGGTGCAGAGTGGCTCATGGGGTAGGGGTGGGGAGCAGGCATGAACTTGCTGGAAGGCAGACTGGGGAGGCTGTCAGGCCTGAAGTGGCTGATGTTTCCTATGGCCCCTGTAACAAACTGCCACACACCCGGGGGCTTAAAACAACTCAGTTTTATCCTTTTACAGCTCTAGAAGTCGAAAATCCAAAATGGACCTTAAGAGGCTAAACTTTCCCTCTGGCAGCTCAAGGGGTGAAGAGCTTCCCATCTCTCTGAGCTTCTGGTGGCTGCTGGCATCCCTTGGCTCGTGGCCGATCACTCTGATCTCCACTCCACGGACACGGTGTCTTCTCTGTAATCAAGCCTCCTTCTGCTCCCTCTGATAAGGGCTCTTGTGATTATATCGCTTCCCTGGGATAGTTCAGCATCATCTCCCACCTCAAGATCCCTAACGTAATCACATCTGCAAAGTCACTTGTGCCATTGTAAGGTAACACAATTCTGAGGCTCCAGCCGTGGACATCCTGAGGGCCGTGATGCAGCCTACGTGGTATGAACGTGGTGAACCCTAAGTTCCTGGTGAAGGAGAGAGAGGCCCTTGGCTGCCTTTTCACCCAGAGCCCCAGGCTGGGCCCATGTCTGAGTGCAGGGGGCTCCCTCTGTGTCTCCAACCCAAGCATTCCTGAGCTGCTCACTGAAGCCCTAGGGCTTGGGCTGGCCGACTCAGGTGCTGACGGGGCTCTCACACCACGCTTGGCCTTGTGCCCTGCCCAGCCCAGTCCACAGCTGCCAGCTGCCAGCTCACTGAGTTGTGTTGGAAAGCCTGGGTGCCTCGGGCTTGATTCCCAGGACCCGCTCAGTTCCTCCCCCTCATTCCACCCTGGGGCTGTGCCTGCAGCCTGGGGACCAGAGGAATCCCGAGGAGAAGCTCCGATTGTGAAACCCGAGGCAGCTGGCTGGCTCCGGAAGGCGTGTTTCGGAGCTGTGCGCACGCTGGGCAGAGGCTAGACAGCGGTGGCGGATGCCAGCCCAGAGACGTGGGCTCACGTGGCGGGCAGGGGCGGGCTGCACAGTCTCTGAGGCCTGGAGTTGTCTACTGTCAGACTTGGGAGAGCACCGCAGAGCTTTGGCTGAGCTGGGGGCTTTCTCCCTGGGGTCTGCAGCTCATGGGGCCCCACGTGGTGGGCTGAGAAGGCAGAGGCAATGCTAAGGGCATGTCTCCTGATGCAACCCGGGACTGGCACTCCACCTGGGCACGCTGACAGTCCATGTGCTCAGCTCCCTCCTTAGACATAAACTGAGCTGTGCCTGTGTCTCAGGCCTCGCCTTTCCTCTCCCCTGCATTTGCGCAGGATCTGGTCCAGGGGTGGAGCAGGTCAGGTGAACATAGCCCGGGAAAGACTGATCTTTGCTGGAGCACTGTGAGCAGATGACACAGGTGACCCTGGGAGGGTGGCTTGGCCCTGGCCTGGCTGTGGTCCCAACTCAGATGCAAGGGACAGTTCTGTGTGTGCGGCCAGTGTTTCTCAGAGGAGCTGCCTCAGCAGCCAGCAGCCTCTCTCAGAACAGGGTGCAGGTTGGTATAGTGTGCCTGCCCGGCAGCTCTGCCAACCCTGTGGTGTCGCACTTTCCTCATCGGCAAAGTGGGTGTAGTGTCACGGGGCTGTGAGAATTAGACAAGTTCATCCTCCTCTGCGCCGGGGCATGGCGCTGGCTCCATGCTTGCACATCATTGTGGTCGGGGTCCTGGGGTCTTCTTCGCCATGGCCGCTCCTTCTCCATAGCTCTCTGTCCCACAGAAGGTCTTTCTTTCCGTCCCTTGGATCTGTGTTGTGATTGTGCCCCAATGGACACGCAGTACCCACACCTAGCTTCAGGTAACACATAGCCTGGGATCGAAGCTGCGATGCGCTCCGATGCATCTGGGGTTGAATTAGCGAGAGCAGTATGCCTGGTTGTCACATGTGCCATGGACTTGGAGCTCCTGCTCTTTGGGGTCTCCAGCACAACAGACTGGGATGTGTTCTAGGAAAGATTGTGCTGTCTCCAGAGGCAAATTAACATCTGCGACATTTGTGCTTCAGATGTGCCAGCAGCCTGCCAGGGACAGGAGCAGCTGGGCCTGAATATTCCTGGGGACTGTGTAAGCTCCCCTCCACACCCCAGGTGCCCCCAGAGGACACCGTGAAAGAGAGACTGTGTCTGCATGATGGGTCAAATGGACAGGCCTCCCACAGCCCGTCCCTGCACAGAGACTTCTTGGGGACACAGACTGTCCTGATGGCAGGTGAGAGGGGCTGGGTTCCAGCCTCAGGGCAGTGGGGCTGCAGAGAGAGCTCGAGAGATACCTGACGGGGACAAAATGCCCTTCTTTAGAAGCAGAAACAGGATTTGAGCCCTTGAGTTGAACTCAATTTGTACCAAGCGGGGAGGCTGGGGACCACAGGCCCCGTCTCCTCGTGGAATTTTCTGCAGGCTGGCCACCACCTCAGCCAGTTCCAAACCTGAAGTGTTTTCTATAAAACTTTCCAATTTTCCTTGACCCACTTCTCTTTGAAATGAATACCGAGCAGCATTGTGCACTTAGCCCTGAAGGAACTCAAGGCTGGGAAAGGTCACACAATTAGGTGGAGACGGTGGAGTCTGCTGGCCCTTCCCCCCACTCTGAGGCTCCATGTTCCCCGCCCCCCGTGTCACCCCCTCTCTTGCGCGTGCACACACACACGTTCGGAACTTGAGCTAAATTCTTGACCCGGGTTCTTTCCCGGAGCTCTCGACGTGGCTGCCCTGGCCTGCGCTCTGTCCCGGGCCGTGAGGTGGCCCCGGGCAAAGCTCAGAGACTGTGCCTGGCTGAGGCTGAAGGCTGAACCTGGCAGCAGAGTCCAGTGACAGGCACCTCCCAAGGGGTGTCTAGGCGGGGTGGTGGCACACTTGGGACCAGGTCAGAGTTCAGGGGAGAGCTTATAGGACAGCATGGGATCCAAGGAACCTGGGGCCAGGAGGGAGTGGCACTGATCGGGGCTGAAAGGGACCAGGTGCCTGGTGACACTCTGCGGTCATGGGGGTGTAATGCAAACAGCTCTGCTGCTGAGGTGGGGCACAGGCTCAGAGCAGGTGGCTTGCAGTGCTCTCTCTCACTCTTGGTTCAATCACGCCACACTTTCTTGCTGTGTCCTCCACCCCATCCCCCACCCCCATGTCTGGGGCTGGATCAGATGGGCACCCCGCAGGGAATGGGCCAGATGGAGCCCCTGTCTTCCAGGGCTCCCTGTCCACTGGGGAAGACACATGAACAGATGCTGCAGAAAGGGGAAATCCATGAGCAAAGCCAAGTCTGGGGAAAGGGTAGAGTGACAGGGCAGGGAAGGGAGGGAACTGCTCCAGGTTGGTGGTGACACAAGACTAGCTGGTGGGGAGGCTAGTCTGCTCCACACAGAGGGGACAGCCACTAGGCAGGACAGGTGGGGAGGATCTAGTTCACATGGAGTCATGGCATGAGGCAGGGCCTGGTTCTCCTAGCTGGGGGCAGCCCCCCGAGGGCTCCTCGTGTAGCGGGACATGAAGGGCCCTGGGTGGTCCCGAGGCTGATGGCAGATGGTGGGTGGATATGTCCAGGGAGAGCTCACAGGACGTGGGTGTGAGAGAAAGAATCAAGACGGCTCCTGGCTTTGAAAGGCCTGAGCAACTGGGAGGACGGTAGATGGCTGTGACGGAGACTGAGGTGGGGATGTTGGTGGAGGCCAAGTGCAGAAGCCAGGACTGGGGCCTTTCTTCTGGCCTCAGAGCTGTGCCCCTTCCCTGTGCCTGGCTGCCCTGGCTCAGAGGATGGGCTTTCCCAGGAGAGATGAGGCCAGCCTCAGCCAAACCCTTTTGACTTCTAGGCTCTCAGGGTGGGGACAGTGACCCCAGATGTGGCCCCACAGATGGGCAAGCTCTGGGCTGTGCTGGCAGCTCCTTACCCGGGAGGCAGAGGCCCTGCTCTCTGGGACACGTTTGCTGGGGACAGTGTGAGTCAGGGTGCCTTCATACGTCCTCACCTGCTAGGATGGGTGGAAGCTTCTGAGAGCATGCAGGGCATGGGCCATCTCCCCACCTGCTGCCCGGGTTGGTGTTAATGTCCTTACCCCTAGTGCAATGGCTCTTGGAATTGGAGTTTGGGGACCTCCTGGCAGGGGACTTTGGGTGCTTCTGGTGCTGACCCTGCCGGCTGTGGTCTGCAGAATCAAGCCCTGATTCTGAACAGCTGTCAGGGAGCTCTTGCCCAGAGAATGGAAGAATGGTGGCACCCCAGCGCAGCAGAGGCTCAGCTCTGGGGCAGAGCCAGACCGGCTCCCCACGCGGCTCCTACACCCTTACTGCAAGGGTCCCACCAGCTAATATTTGGCGGATCCAGCCGTGAAGCTGTACTGCCTTTTGCCTTAATTTGTGCATCTTTGAGTGCTGGCAGGAATGAGTGCTCTGCCTGCGTTTGATTACTTTGCATGTCTCCTCTCTTCACTTAAGTCCTTTGCCTGCTCATCTCCTGAGGTCTCCTATATCGGGATAAGCCTTTTATCTGCATTAGGTATTGACTTTCTGTCACCTTTGATACCAGCATTTCCCCAGGGGCTCGCTCCCCTTTCCTTTGCAGTTTTGTTCATTTTTGTTGCATAAAAGCCGGTCTTCGGGTGATTTCTTCTCTTGCCCCTGAAGCTGCTTGGGGACAGTGCATTTATCGAGGACCTGTGCAAGGATGGCGCTTTGCCCCTAGTGTCTTTATCTGCCCACAGCAGAAAAGCTTGGCCCAGGAGCACTTGCCACCCGAGCAGTAATGAGAGTCCAGGGGAGCAGAGTGACACCCGGCAAGCATTCCCCAGGCTCACAATCCACAGGTCCTTGTGAGGACCCCATGGGTTTGGCTGGCACTATCCCTGTGCCTGTTTTACAAGTGAGGAAACTGAGGCACTGACGAGCCACCACTGTAGCTCATGGTGACCAGTTGGCCCACAAATGCCTGCACACTTACGAATGGCGGAAAATGCCAGCAATGTAGTAATGGAGGTTGGAGTTGAGATCTAAAGTGTAGATTGCAGTTCATTCCACAAGAGAGGAGATGTGGAGTATTAGGGAGGAGGTCCTGGGGATAGTGGACTTGACCTGTGTGGGCAGGAGGGCCCCAGGGCAGACGGTGGTGGGTATTGTGGGCTCGGTCTTGTAGTGGGGCCAGTGCCCTGCTGTAAGTGGAGAAGCAGCGTATCCTGGTTTCCATGGAGGAAGCCCAGAGGGTCAAAGTCAGGGGTCTGGGATGAGGCTGCTGCCGTGCAGGGACCAGGTGGCCATGGGAATGGAGAGAAGTGGCCGGATTAGCAACATGGACCAATAGAGCAGCAAAATGTTAGGAGTTCTGTTAGGTAATTCACACAGCACTCAGATGGGGTGCTGTCCACCAGAGAACTGCATCTCCATCCAGGCTCACCCCATATTCCTGTAGCTCCCAGCCAGGCCCCTGACATCTCCACCTCTGCCTGACCCTGACCCTGACCCTGACCCTGTCTCATTTCCTGGGGTTCTGACCTGGGAAGGTCTCTGTGTGTCTGCGATTTTTCAAAGGCTTCTATCTGGATCTCTCCGGACTCGTGTTTGGGCCAGGTAAAAGCAGCCTGCAGATTCTTAGCCGGGAGAAATGCTGCCCAGGGTTTGGGGCCTTTGCTGGGCCTCTAGGGTGTGTCACAGGCACTGCTATCACCCTCTTTATCCTAAGTGTTTTGGCACTTCATGGGCTGGGGCTGGGGCCCGGCCGGCCAGGCACGGTGGGACAAGTGGGCTTAGCAGGTAATGGAGTCACCTTAGCAGAATGAAGAGCTGGGGCACCAGGCTGTCTGGCCAGGTGATGCCCAACAGGGTGAAGGAATAAGAACACCCAAGATCTCACAACCACAGGCTCGAGCCCCCAGTGGGCTATGGGGAGTGGGACTCAGGCCATTTGGGTTGAGGGCTCCAGGGGGCTCAGATTGGGGACAAGGAGAATGGTGGCCTGATTGATCCTGCCCACCCAAACCAGACCAAAGTTGTGGGTGGCCACAGACTGGAGCACATCCTTAGGGTGTATGCACCTGAGCCCAGTGTCCAGGCTCAGCAGGGGCAGTGACATGGACCCCAAGGTGGGGTAGAGCCCCAAGGATGGGAGCTTGTGTACCTGTGACGTTGCCCAGAGCCTTGGGGTCAGGTGTCCCTGGAAGGCAGTGGAGGCACATGTCTGTAAGGTCTGATGCCAGCACTGTAGAGTGCTGGCCAACACGGGGTCATTGACAAGAGAGCTTCCCATTTCTCAAGAGAAGCCAGAAATTGCGATTTTATAGAAAAACTCTTCATTTTTAAATGTTGGCAGTTAAATCAAGATTTTCAAAAACCATGTATGGGCCAAATAGACCCTTGGCAATGGTGGAGGCAAGAGGGTCACAGGTGGCTTCAGCACCCGGGACCCCAAGTTTGTGGTGTTTCTGCAGCGGCCGGACAGGGCTCTTGATGTGGCTGGCTGGCACTGCCCCAGGGTGGAAACGCACTTCGGAGGAATTTTTATTTTCATTTCAGGAATGTCACAAGAGAGCTTCCCAGTGGTTCTGTTTCTGTGAGATGAGCTCTGTGGTTGGCGTGTTTTTCTTGGAAGCCAGTGGGGCAGCCCATCTGCACAGCGTTAGCGGGAAGGGGCGTGGAAGTAGGTTGCTTCCAGGCTCCTGGACAGAAAGAACCTGGGCAGGGTGGCTGTTTGGTTGGGATCAGCCCCCAGGCCCTTGGAAACGGTCCCCCTGCCCACCAAGCACTGAGGCAGCCCCACCCCACTGGCCAAGCTTGACGGGGCTGGCGTGGACAGACCCTGTGGCTGTGGCATCTGGCACGGAGCTCCACGGCCCTGAGGCCATGCTCCCAGAATGTTCTGCCATCCTCAGGGTCTGTGCAGCATAGGGAGCAAATGCTCATGGGTAGATCTGGTCAGATGACTGGGCAATGTTCCAGGAGCTAGTTACGTTCTTGGACTTTGTCATTAGTAGGACAAAATGGGACATATTTTGTCCTGGGACCTTGGACTGGGAGGGGCACAGTGTCTTCATATGCCAACAAGAGGCCAGCCCTGCAGGACCCACCTTAGGCCACTTAAAAAACCTCAGTTTGGGCCCTTGGTGATGGACACTGCAGGGGGCAAGGACCATGTCTCCCTCTCTTGCTCTCCTTGGTGTCTAGAACCTGTGGGTGTCCCCTAAGCACAATGGCAGCCCAGGGGGATAGTGACGGAGCAGAGAAGTTCTGCATGGCCCTGGTCTGCTGGTCTCTGCTCTGGCCCAGAGTCTGTTTCCCCATTTATAAAAGTGAGGGTGTTGGAATGAGCCAGGCCTCATCCCTTGGCTCCCAAGCTGTATCCCTACAACTACCCCCACACGTTTGTTTTATTTATCTCTCACCATGTCTTCAACAACTGTGAGTGTACACTGAAAATTCAGGAAGTTTCACACTAAAATTTCAATTTTCCACTTTCTCGGGAAGATCAGAAGCCCTGGTGGCTATGGCCTTCCCTGCGGGCAGTGATCAGCGGGGGGGTGCTCTTCTGGGTAGGGGACCAAAGCCTCTGTCCCCGCTGCATCTCATCTGACCACCCAGTGACCCTGGCCCCACCGCCCAGCTGGCCATGGAGTGAGACTCTGGGACAAAAATGACCTCCAGTGGGCAGTTACCAACACACACCCTTCATTTCTCTCTGTCTCTCACACACATGCACACATGCACAGACATGCACATGCATGTCCATGTGCACACGTGTGTACAGAGCAGACACATTGACGGCTTCATGGAATGAGCTGTGGGACCCTGAGGGGTTCCTCTGGGCTAGGCAAAGCCCTGAATGAGACTCGGACAAGTGCTGCCCCCTAGGCCTTGGTGGTGACCTCGACTCAGAGACCTCCCTGGGCAGCCCTGACATGGCAGTCCTAGCAGTGGGATCCAGGACATTTCTTCTTTGGGCACCTGTGGCCCAAGTGAGCAGTCATAAGACCAGACAACCTGGTTAAGAGGCACCTGTGCTCACATCTGCAGGGGCCCTGGGGCTGCTGTACTCTGAGGGCAGGATGAGACCCTCCCGTTTTCTGGGGGAAGGATAGCCTCAGAGAGCACTCACCCTGGTGGGCACAGGCCAAGCTGTGGGAGAGGCGGGGAGACAGCCAAGGGAAATTGGTGGGCAACTTACCAAAGCCCAGTGCAGGGTGTGGGTAGCTGCCAGGGCCCACCGGGTCAGCTGTTGGGATAGAAGCCAGTTCCCAGACCTGCTACATCTGTGCCGAGGAGCTCAGCAGGGCCAGTGGCTGCACTCTGCACCAGGACCTGGCATCCCATGCCCATACCTGCTCCTGCAGAGCCACATGCTCCCCGTGGATACTGACAACAAGAGAGACAGGACCTGGACTCATGTAATCAGCATTTGTATCATGCACAGCTGTGCAGTGGCTGAGAGCCAATTCTGGGGGTACATGTGGTTTTCCCACCAGCTGCCCCTCAAAAGGAGGTGGGGTGGGCCACCATCCAAAGTCTTGGGAGCTGGCACTGCCTCAGGGCTTTGCTGATGCACCTCTGAGCCAGGCATCGACTAGCTCTCAGGAAAAAGGACAGAAGTGAGGGGACCCCAAGCCTGAATAGTGGCAAGGGCCTGACCTAACTGCTGGCAGGAAAGAGGGAAGGTGCCAGAAAAGAATTACCTAAATCAGGCGTGTCCAACCTTTTGGCTTCCCTGGGCCACACTGGAAGAAGAATTGTCTTGGGCCACACGTAAAATACGCTAACACTAACGATAGCTGATGAGCTAACAATAAAGTTCATAAAAAAAAAACTCAATGTTTTAAGAACGTTTACGAATTCGTGTTGTGCCGCATTCGAAGCCGTCCTGGCTGCAGGTTGGACAAGCTTGATCTAAATCCACTCCATTCTAAGATACAGAGGCCACAGCAGCTACCCCTGTCCTGTCTCCTGTGCCCAGCTTCAGGCCCATTTCCTAATGTCCCCCTAGAGCAGCGGTTCTCAACCTGTGGGTCGCGACCCCTTTGGGGGTCAAATGACCCTTTCACAGGGGTCGCCTAAGACCATCGGAAAACACATATCAGAGATTTACATGACGATTCATAACAGTAGCAACATGACAGTTATGAAGTAGCAACACAAATAATTTTATGGGGGTCACCACACATGAGGACTGTATTACAGGGCTGTGGCCTGAGGAAGGTTGAGAACCACTGCCCTAGAGACTTTCACAGGTGACTGAGGTGCTCTGGACTTGGGTCAGGCAGCCCCAGGCTCCATCCAAGCCCTGATTCTGAGCCTCTGAGCAGTCCCCTGCTCCCTCCTCAGGCGCTGGTGACAGCCTCCCTTGTGGCTCTGCAGGCCTGGTGCAGACTGGGTATGTGACAGCTGAATTCAAGTGTGACCCTCCTCCTCCCTATGGTGGGTTCCTCTGTCCTGCTTCAGGGACTGGCCTTGGTATTGCTGGTCCCTAAAGGGCAGTGTCCGGCCCAGAAACTAGGCTGTTCTCTTTGATTCCTTCCTGACTCTCTACAGCGGATCTGTGGCCAAGCCTAACCCATTGTACCCCTAACATGTTTAGAAACAGCACTGCCACCACCACTGTCCTTGACTTTGTTGCCTGGCTGAGTTGCTATGGTTATGAAGTATTCACTTTTCAGTGTCAGAGTCCATCATTAACTCATTTGTGCATTCATTCATTCACTTATCCACTCACTCACTCATTCATCCAACAAGTGTTTGCAAGGCCTGTGCTGGGCACAATCTGGTCTCTGCCCCTGAGGAATCCTGGTTGGAATAGATGCAGACAAGCGGGGACAAACGATGACAAGTGCTGCTGACACCCTCAGAGGCCTGAGACGTGAGCAGCTGACATTGCCCTGGTCTAGGTGAGCTCCAGGAAGTCCATCAGAGTGGGGCTGCCAGGCCCTAAGGCTGAATGACAGCACTAGGGCTCCAGCGCAAGGCATGGTGGCCCAAGCACAGGCTCTGAGGCCTGGGCTTTCCCCTCCATTCTCTGTGCCTCTGTTTCTTCATCCAAAAAATGGAGCTAAGGGAATTCTAGCTGGTAGGGCTGTGGGGAGGGTTAGACTCCATCAAACTTGTGAAAAGCCCAGCGTGGGCCTGGTGAGTGCTAAGTGACTATAGTATCCTGACAGATGCTTGGAGAGCCCCACCGCTGGCTGCAGCCACTGGACAGCTAGGTTCCTGCTCACAGATTGCTGCCCACACCACGTTTCTTCAGCAGATGTTTTCTGGGCTGAGGGCTCATGCCCGTCTCAGGTGGGCTCAAGGTGGAGCAGCCTCAGACCAGGCCAATGCGCCCTTCTGCCTTGCCAGGTCAGGCGTGGGAAGCAGGTACAGCATGGGGCGATGGGTCTTGAAGTGGCTGGAGCAGGGAGGGCTTGGGGGAGCCCTGAAGTGCACCAGGACAGGTGTCTTGGGAAAGGCAGAGGTCCTGGGGGACGGTTGCAGAAACTCCCATCACAGCCCACCATGCACCCAGGACCTTCACAAGCTGAGCAGAGGATCAGCACTGCCGACCAGAGGCTTCGTTGGGCACCGTGGTACTTTATTTTTCTTACACCGTGTCACAAAACAAATAGAACACATTGACCTAATATGTAAGAGGATTTCTAGCTTTGTGAGCAATCAGGACCCCTTGGAGCCCCAGTGGGTGGGCGCTGAGGGGCCCTGGTCAGGGGCCATGGGCTCTTTCCCCAGTCCCCCCATCTGAACTGACCCCCTGCCCTGTCCCCCAGCCTGGGATCCTTCATCACTGTACTCTGTTGCCTACCTTTTAGCTGAAATACATTTCTCTACATTCTTGGTCTGATCACAAGTTGATATAGGACAGCCAGGCAGAGAGGCTCTATGAGAGGAAGAGTGTGCGTGACCTAGTGGCTTAGGGAGCATTCTTAATTTGCAAAGCCCTGGCTGGTGCCACCCATTTCTGTCTCCCCCGGCTCCTATAAGCATTTGAGCTGCTGCTCCAGCCTTTTTTTTTTAAACATATAATTCACATAAGATTTACTATTTTAATTATTTAAAAAATGTATAATCCAATGGTTCTAGAATAATCTTCAACCATCAGAACGCTTTCGTCCTCCCAAGCAGAAACCTCGTACCCGCTCGCAGTCACTCCCTACCCCCAGCACCTGGCAGGACTTCCTGTCTCTGTGGAGCGTCCAGTTCTGGACACACCCCAGAAGTGCAGTCGCACACTGTGTGGCCTTGTGGGTCTGGCTTTACCCCTCGTCTTTTAAAATAATCCGTCTCGCTGGCGTGCAGGTTCATGGTTCCCCTGTGCCCATGCTGACTCTGTCTTGTCCCTTGTGTCCTCGGAGGGCCTTCCCTGTGCCCTGGCTCTGATGGGCACCTGGCCGTGGTGTCTTCCACATGACTGTGCTGCTGACCACTCTTCAGACTTCTGTCAGGGACAGTGGGCCAGCCTCCTGGCAACTTCTTCTGACTTGTCTGTGACCGCGGCCATTCTCTATTGGTTCCAGAGACAGGGCTAAAAGGGCTTTTATTCATTTCTTCAGAAAACATTGAGGTGAAGACCCTACTAATGCACTTTCTATGCCAGTCCTCAGACGGCCTCTGGGGAGGGTGTGCAGTCCCGGGCCCCTCTGCGTAGGAACATCAGGTGCCTAGGGATATGCATATAAAATAGGATGATTACTACAAATCAGCCATGAAGCACCCAGTGGCAGAAGGAGGGCCTTGTGGGGCAGCATTTCACACACTTGCTCCCATCACCGGATATGGAGATGGGCCAGGGTCAAGTCTGCTGGGTTTCTGTGTTTCTCTGTGACAGCAACTCTATCTCACATGTTCAACTAGGCAGCAACATGTGAGGCCCAGAGGTGTAAGACAGTAGGAAGCAGTGGGGACCGTGATAATAAAAAATCTAGCACATGTTTCTGCTGAAGGAGTGGCCTCCTCCATGCTCCTGAAGTGATCTCAGGGTTGACACTGAGGTTCTGCCAAGATGGCATGCTAACCGGAGTGCTGGTCAACTCTAGAGAAACTCTAAGCTGGGAAATGTGTACAAACCTCTGCTCACCCTCACCCCCCAAAAAGAAGAAACAAAACCATGAAGCCCCCTGTGGACTGGTACTGATGTTTAGATCTGGAACTGCTGTGCACATGCATGTGTGTGCACATGTCCACGCAGCAGCTGGGGCCAGGTCGGCCAGCAGAGCCATGAGAAGATGTGTTAAAAAACAGGGAAGATGATTGTTTATTTAAAAGAAGTTAGAAAGAGAACAGGCAAACCAAAATTGAAGTAATAGAGTAAGATAGGAGAGACAAGTCCAAATTTATCAGTAATTTGAATAGTTGTAAATAGGTTAAAAATAGCAGTTTAAAGACAGATATTGTCATTGCAGATTAACCAAATCCAAACCCCAGCTATGTGCTATCACCAGATATTCAACCAAAATGTAAAGGCAAGAGAGGTTGAAAGGAAAAGTACGGAAACAGAAATATCGGGCAGCCAAAGGCAAGCTGCTGTTCTTTATCAATCTCAGACTCAATAGATTCAAGGCATTGTCAGGGAAAGATGGGTCACCATCTAATGAGAACAGGTCATTTCCCCAGATGACAGAGCAATTCTAAAGTGTCATTCATTCAGGAAAGCAGCTTTAATGTATTTGATGTAAACTTTGTCAGACATAGAGAGAAATGGAGAAATGTAACATCATTTTGGGAGATTTCAGCCATTTTTTTCCCCAATTAGATGTTGGATTAAGTAGACAATAAAAAAATAAATCACGAAAAGAAAGTTCTGAAAACACAAATCACGAGCTTGATTTCATGGACATAGATAAATTTTGTGTCTGACAAGTAGAGGTCCCTCATTCTTCTCAAGCACATGTACAACTTTATGAAAAAAAATTGATCAAGTTAATGCAAATCCCATGAAAACGAACAGTTACGATGAGTATCCAGTTCCTGAATCATCATGCCTTTAAGTTAGAAATTAATAATGCCCCGAATAAAAATATCCATTATTTGGAAATTAAAAAAAACTTTTAACTAATTCACGTGTCCAAGAAAAAATAATAATGAAACTTTAAAAATACTTAAAACTTGAACAGCAATAGAAGCACTAAATATCAAAGCCTGGATGGAAATTCCTATTAGAAAAGAAAAAGGCTGCAAATTAAAGGAATCAATTTCTATTTGAAGAAAATGGAAAAAAGCAAAATTACCCCAAGGACATAGAAAAACTAGTACCAAACAAGACCAGAAACCCATGAAACAGAAAACGTCTCGGTTCTGACGCCTGTTGCTGTTATGAGGCCGTAAGGTCCTTGCTGCCTTAGCTTTCGGGTTTCCAACGGAAGTCAGAAATTTGTAATTCTGCGAGAAAGTTTGCATTAAAAAAATGTGACGTAGGCTGGACGAAACGGGTCTGTGAGCTTCTTAAAAGAGCCCCGCCTTCTCGTAGACAGCTCTGCCCTCTCGTACACGGCCACGGAGGGAGTTCATCTCCCATGGAACTGGGGTGATGGGGTGAGAAGCCCACATGGCCTCTGGGTGGACCTGAGCCTCAGACCAGTTCTGCACTTTGGACCCAAGCGCCACCTCTGCATGGCGCCTCCCCCGGGGCTGTCGTCTCCAGGAGCATTCGTATCTGCACTTTTGTGTGGACAGGGCATATACAGTTGAGGGGAGAACTGCTGGGCCATGTAGTAACTACATTTGCCCTTTTGAGGAAGTGCCAGACTGTTCTCCAGTGTCCTGAGCGGGTATGGTGCTCCCCGGCCTGGGCTGGTTACCACCCACCAAACAGTTCCTGGTCTGCGAATGTCTCGTGTTCAGCTTGTTGTAAGTTCTCGAACTCCATCTTCAGGCTGTTGTGTGGACGCCCGAGGAGACCTGCTGATTGTTCCTCAGGAGCAGGGACCGGCCTTCTGCTGTGTGGGGTCCTGCTGGCTTCTCTCATCTGAGCACTCCAGAAATGGCAGAGGCCATGGAAGGGGAGGCTCGGCTCTGCGGCTTTGGGCTGGAGAATAATTCCCACATTGGATCTGTGCTGAAATGGGTCCCTTACGGGGCAGAAATACAATTCCTGCAGCTTTTCTGGGGTTGCAGCCCCAAACCTTCCCTGGTCTCAGAGCCTTTGCACACCTTTAGTTCCAGTATCATGTGACGTCATTTTCACACATGCACATTCTCCTAAGGGCCTGGAGCGATGGGAAGAGCCCCATTTATGGGTCGACAATGGAAGGCCCAGAGATGGCAGAATTAGAAACTGGAGGAGCCGGGACTCAAACCCTGGGCTGTCTGATGCAGAATGTGGGCTCTTTCTGCTATACTGGCTTCAGGTGCTTCCTAAGCCCCGGTGAGGGATGAACAAGAGGACAAGGTTATGAGGTCTTTGCTCCTCCCCCTGGGGAAACAGTCAGCCAGGGCTCCACTGGCAGAAGCCACTTGTGAGGACAGAATGCAAGGTGCCCATGGGGGGCCTCCCAGGGCCTTGCACTATGCAACACTGGACAGCCACAAAGCAGGACCAAGAGGCCCTGTTAGCTGATGCTTAAAGTGTAGGCCAGGCTTGTCCTTTCTGCGGCCTGAGGGCCTCATGTGACCAGGGCAGCTTTGAATACAGCCCAATACAAATTTATAAACTGTCTTAAAACATTATGAAAATTATGCATGGATCTTTTCTTTAGCTCATCAGCTGTCAGTGTGTGAATTTTATGTGTTGCCCAAGACAATTCTTCTTCCAATGTGGCCCAGGGGAGCCAAAAGATTGGGCACCCCTGATGTAGTGGTCTGGTCATGTGGGTCACCACCAAGTGTCACCAGGGTCCTGAGCCTGACTGGGATTGGCTCTGAGAAGTCAGAGGTCAAAAGGCAGGTTGTTCTTTTCTTTATTTATCTTTGTAATAGGTTCATTGAGATATATTTAATTCACATGCTCTAACATACCCATTCTAAGTGTATAATTCTCTGGTTCTATAGTATAGTCACAGAGTTGTGCAGTCATCACAGTCAACTTAGGAGCATTTTTGTCAGCCCAAAACTAAACCTCAAACCATTGATACTCATTCCTCATTTCCCCTCAAGGAGTTTTACTGCTTCCTTTCCAGTGTAGATGCCTTTTATTTCATTTTCTTGCCTAATTGCTCTGGCTAGAAATACCAGTATTACGTTGAATAGCAGTGATGACAGTGGGCATGCTTGTCTTGTTCATGATCTCAGGGGGAAAGCTTTCAGGTTTTCACCCTGAGTATGACATTAGCTGTGAGTTTTTCATAAAAACCTTCTATCAGGATGAGGAAGTTCCTTTCTATTCCTACCTAGTCTTTTGAGTGGTTTTATTATGAAGCATGCTGAATTGTGCCATATGTTTTTCCTGCATCAGTTGAGATGATCATGTGGTTTAATTTCCTCCAATCTGTTAATGTGGTTTACTACATAGATGGGTTTTCAGAGGTTGAACCACCTGGAATAAGTCTCACTTGGTTGTGTTATACAGTCCTTTTAATATGCTCCTGAATTCAGTGTGCTAGTATACTGTTGAGGACTTTGGCATCTACAGGGTCTGGCAGAAGTAACACCCAGACTTGAGTTATGATTTTGTAATAAAAGATTTGGTATAGATTACCAGCTCATAAAAAAGGGGGGCATCATTTGCATAACCATAAGCAGTTATGGTTATGATTTTGTAATAAAATCATAACTCAAGTCTGGGTGTTACTTCTGCTGGACCCTGTATATTCATAAGGAATACTGGTCTACAGTTTTTTTTCCTTTCTTATAATATCTTTGTCTAGCTCTGGTAACAGAGTAATGCTGGCCTCATAGAATGAGCTAAGAAATATTTCTCCCTCTTCAATTTTTTGGAAGAGTTTGAGAAATATTTGTTTTAATTCTTTTTTAAGTGATTGATAGAATTTACTAATGAGGGCATCTGGTCATTGGCTTTTCTTTATTGAGAGTTTTTGATTACTGATTCAGTCTCTTTACTTGTTATAGGTCTGTTAAAATTTTCTATTAATCCTTGACTCAATTTTGGAAGTTGGTCTGTTTCCTGGAATTTTTTCCACTTCATCTATAATAAATTGTTTAATTTGTTAGTATACAATTGTTTATAGTATTCTCTTATAATGTTTTTGTTTTTATAAGCTCAGTTTTAATGTTGCCAATTTTGCTTCCAATTTTAGTAATTTGAGCCTTCTCTCTTTTTATCTTGGTCAGTCTAGCTAAATGTTTGTCAATTTTGTTGACCTTTTTAAAGAACCAACTTTTGGTTTTATTGATTCTCCTTACTGTTCTTCTTTTCTCTGTTTTGTTTATCTGCTCTAATCTGTATCATTTCCTTTTTTCTGCTAGCTTTGGGTTTCATTTGTTCCTCTTTTTCTAGTTCCTTAAGGTGTAAGTTAGGCTATTGATATGAAAGCTTTCTTCGTCTTCTTCTTTCTTTCTTTCTTTTATTATTAATATTATTATTTTTAGAGAGCTTTCTTCTTTTTTAATGTAAGGATTTACAGCTATACATTTTCCTTTAATCCTTGCTTTTGCTGTACCCCATAAGTTTTGGTTACGCTATAGTTTAGTTTTCATTTCTCTCAAGACATTTTCTAATTTCTCTTGTAAATTCTTCTTTGACCCATTGGTTATTTAAGAGTGTGTTATTTAGTTCCCACATATTTATGAATTTCCAGTTTTTTTTCTGTTACTGATTTCTAGTTTTATTTCATTGTAGTTTCACTTTCAACCTCATTGTACTTTTGGATTTGAATTGGGTTTCTTATAGACAACATTTAGTAGATAGTGCATTTTAAAACTCTATTCAGATTAAATGCCTGGGGTCAAAGGAAAAAAAACTGCTCTCCCAGTCTTTGCAGATTGGTTCTGTGTTGTGGCACTTCTGTGCTTATCCAAACTATTTACAGCTCTGTCTTAGCCTTCACTTCCTACTTACAGGGAATATAAAGGTCAACCAGAGGTGAAACCTTTGGATCTTCTCAGGTCTTTGCTAAGTATGTGTCCAGCCCTGGGTATGTTTGTGGCCCTTCAGAGACCCTGATGTATGTGGGGTTTTTCCAAAGACCTTATTTCTCGAAGAATCTCCTTTCCAAGCCTCTTTCTTCCCAGGTTTTTCTTTTTTATTTGTTTATTGCTTACCTTGCCCCAACTGTTTTCCCAAACCCAGGGGGCTGTGGTTAAGACATTTGCTTTTAAATGCTTTCAACAAACACTGCCCCAGAAGCCACTTCAGTCCTGGGGAAGCTTCAAAGCAAGAGAAACAAAGGCAAGCCCTTGAGTTAATCCTTCAGGGAATCACCATACAGGTCAAAACACAAAGCCATAAATCTTTGGGAATACAGTTCATACTGCTCCTGCACCAGGAATGTGGGGTGCCTTCTTCATGGCCACCATTGAGCTACAGAGTGGTAAAAGGGAAGTTAAAATGTCATAGCCCTCTCTTTTTTTTTTTTAATTCATTTTTATTGTTAGACTTATTGGGGTGACATCTGTTAGCAAGGGTTACATAGGTCTCAGGCATACAATTCTACAGTGCATTGTCAACTTGATGTATAATAAGTTCACCACCTAATGTGACTTCTCTTTCCATCACCTTATATTTAGCTTCCCCGCCTCCTAAACTCATCAGCTTCTTACTTCATTAAAAATTTTCTTGGTTATAAATTTTTTATTAAATTCTGGAGTTCCAAAAAAGTTGATTTTGAGAGATTTTACCAGCTTGTTTGTTTGCTTTTGTAAAGAAACAGAGTTTTGAAGAACCCTACTCTGCTGCTTTGGTGATGTCTTACCCTTTACATATACATTTTAATTTATCAGAATCAACTTCAGATTTATATTAAATCAATTTAGTCAGCAATAGAAATGTTACTCCTAGTTCTCCTCTCCCTCTTTGAGCAATTACTGCTATACAACTTATATTAATTTTCTATTGCTACTGCAACAAATGGCTACAAACTTAATGGCTTAAATAATACAGTTTTATTACTTTACAGTTCTGGAGGTAAGACATTTGAAATGGGTCTCAGTGGGCTAAAATCAAGGTATTAGCAGAGTTTTGTTCCTTTGGAGACTCTAAAAGGGAATCTGTTTGCTTTCCCTTTCTAGCTTCTGGAGGCCACCTGCATTCCTTCACTAATGGCCTCTTTCCTCCAACCCCGAAGCCAGAAACATCAGGTCAGGTGTTTCTCATACTGCTATCTCCCTGTCGTTCTCTCTCTTCTACCTTTGTGAACCCTTGTGATTACATTGGGCTCACCTGGGTAACTATGCCATCTTAAAGTAATCTGATTTGCAACCTTAATTTCCCTTTACCATATAACCTTACATATTCATAGGTTCTGGGAAATAGGACATGGACATCTTTCAAGGGCCACATTTCTGCTTACCACACATATGCATATTTTACAAACCCAGCAACACAATGTTATAATTATTACTTTATAATAATTTTATGCTTGAAGAAGCTGAAAAAACAAAAGAGAACAAGTATGTATTTATTGTTTGTTATATTTGCTATCTTATTTACCATTTCTGATTCTCTTCATTTTGTTCCTGTGGCTGCAAGAAGTGATACCATCTGGAATCACTTCTTTACTCTAACATATGTTTGTTCCAATCCATCTCCTTTGTGCCATTATCATCGTATATATTACATTTGTATGTGACACAGGCCCAACAATACAATTATATACATATCATTTTATAATATTTTTTTAAGTCAGTTAAGGAAAGAAGAAGAAATATGCACTTATACTATCTTTTATAATTGTATAATTATCTCTACTAGTGGTTTTTGGTTTTTTTATGTGTGAATTGCCATGAACACCTGTAGTCACTTACTTTCAGCCTGGGGAACTTCCTTTAGGATATCTTGTAAGATGCTCACAACAAATTCAATTTTTGTTTATCTGGGGCTGCCTATATTTCACCTTCATTTCTGAAAGAAAATTTTGCTAGATATAAGATTTTTGATTGACCAAAATTGGCCATGCCATTCCACTGCCTTCTGGCTTCCATTCTTCTGATGAGAAGTCAACTGTTCATCCTACTGGAGTTCCCTTATATGTGGCAAGTTGTTTCTCTTGCTGCTTTCAAATTTTTCTCTTTGTCTTTCAGCATTTTTACTATGATGTCTTCTGGGTGTGGATCTCTTTGAATTTACCCTATTTGGAGTATGTTGGATTTCTTGTATACATAGACTAATATTTTTCATCAAATTCAGAAAGTTTTTAGCCACTATTTCTTCTATTCTACTCTTTTCTCTCTATCTTCTCTTTCTGATACTTTTATTATGGATATGTTCATGCTTTTAATGGTGTTCCTCCTTTATTTTAGAATGTTCATTTTTCTTCATCCTTTTTCTTTCTGTCTTTCAAATCACAAAATGTGTATTGATCTATCTTCAAGATTCTTTCTTCTACCATTTCAAAGCTACTCTTGTGCTCTTTGGTTATGGTACTTTTCAACTCCAGAACCCCCCCCCTTTTTAAAAAGAAATAATTTCTATAACTTTATTGACATTCTTTAATGAAATATTCTCATCATAGTTGCTTCACTTCTGTAAGTAAAATTTGTTTTAGCTCTTTGAACACATTTAAAATGGTTTCTTTGGAATCTGTTAAATTGGGCATCTGGGCCCGCTCATAGGCAGTTTTTGTTGCCTGCTGTTTCTTTTATTATAGATAACAGTTTTTCTGTTTGTTTCTCTCTCTCTCTCAAAACTGGATATTTTAGATATTATAGTAACTCTGGATGCTAATCTCCCCCACTCTGGGACTTGATTTTATTGTTGTCTGCTTATTTGTTACTTGACCTGGCCAGATTATTGTAGTATAGCTTATTTCCCCAGCAGTGTGAAGCCTCTGATATTCATCCTCAGAGGGCACACCCTAGGATGACAGTGACTTTAGCAGGGTTCTCTCTCCTGATCTCTCTGTTAGCTGTCGGCCCTTTTGGTGTCACATACAGCTATTAGGCTCCAGTAATTGATGGTTGACTGTTCTGTTCTTTTCAACAGTGCTCTGGAGCATAAATTGCTACATAGTCTGATCTAACTGAATTTGGGTAGGAATAGTTTTTGAGGTCAGTCTGAGATTTGTTCTATCCATAGGCAGGATCTTCATAACTGTCTATTTTCCTGGCTCTCATTAGTAAACTGGCTGGCTTAAGTTTAACTGGTTGCTCTCAGAGAGCTACCAGCCTCCTGGTAAGTGCTTAACACCAAAACTTTTATTGCTTTTGAGAGCATGCTCATGCTTGAACTTGTCCACATCCTGACTTAAATAAAGTCATTCTTTGGGGGGAAAGTTCTCTGATTTTAGGGACTGCCACTCTCCCTAGAAAAAAATCTCTGAGCCACATTTCCAAGTGCTGGGCAAGGGAGAGAGCCTCTGATCTTTTTGACTTGCCATTCCCAGCATGGGACATTTTTCCTACCAATAAGCTGGGATGAGGGTGATTGGGACCCCAGTGTTCCCACCTTGTTGCACCTGGGATGGAGCCTCTGTCCTATGAATGAGGGTTGGGGTGAGGAAAGGAGTCATTGACTTCTCAGTCACGCTCAGCAGGAATTTCACCTCTGTAATTTGGGGGTAGGAGGGAATGAGAAATGCTGGCAGCAAGCCTACCCTAGTGAGATCCTGTGTCCCTTGATTGGATTTTGAGGGGAGAGTGAGCCCTATTCTCTTGGTCACACCAACCCAGGTGGGGACTCTCTTAGACTGAACTGGTGGGGATGGGGGCGGGAAAGGAGGGGCAGGCTATGATTGAAGTGCCAGACTTTTGCTGTTCTTGTTTTTTAGTTAAAAAACAAGACTTCATAGATTTTCTTGAATAAATGATGTTTCTTCATTTGCTGTATGCCTTAGAACAATTCCCAGAGACTGAATTATTATTGTTCGTTTTCTTTTAATTATTTTCACCAGGTTTTTTTTTTGTTGTTGTTATTTGTTTTGTTTTGTTTTTTGGCTGGGAAACAAGTTCATAGGGTTCTTCATGCTGCCATTACAGAAATAGAACTATTGGGACAGGTCATTTTTAACATTTTTTTTAGGACTGTAATAGTGAGGAAGATAGGGGCCCTGTATCTGTCAGTATCCTTTAAAGTGCGGGTGATGGAGACACAATTCTAATTAAGCCAAAAAAAAAAATGTATTGGTACACGTGATTGTGACAACAAGCCCAGCTGCCTAGCCTTTGTCTCCCCATCCCTCTCTGACTCAGCTCTCCTCTGCTCAAACGTCCCCGTCAGATTGGCTCTCTGCATGAGCAGCCTCAAGTTCACACTGTGAGTTCACTGACCCAAGAAGGGGATGTCGCTTTTTCCCAGTGTCCAGATTTCATGAAGGGCCACTGAATAGCTTCACTGCAATCACATCCCCTCCCTGCCCCTGGACCAGTCAATGTGGCGAGGGAGATGTGGGTTGCTAGGTGTGGGTTATGTGCCTCCCTACAGCCCACTGGGAACAGACTGGGTATGATTTACACATACACCAGGACCACTTGGGATGAGGCAGGGTCCTTCCCTCCAACAGAAAAAGAGGCACTGGTTGAAAAATTAACAAATGGCCTCTACTTGCCCCTTTTTAAAAAAATGCATGCAGACAGGCACACACACAATTTTGCTTATGATTACTTTTCACATATAAATCTCATTCACACACTCAGGACTTAAAATCAAACTTTGTGTAAGTTGCATCTCCTTTAACTGCACTGTTCCTGCAAAAATGAACAGTCACTTCCTGAAACACTGAAATAAATTCAAATTGCTCAAGTGAAAAAAAAGAGCAAACTTGAATCCTGCTCAAAAGTAAGCTTCTCCACGAAGGCTGCGGTCGTTTAACTTTAATAAATTAAAGTTACGAAACGCTTTTGACATGGCAATTTTCACGTCATTGTGAACGTCAAATTGATTTTGACTCTGTTTTGATGGCAATGAGGCTGAAAACTCTGACTCATGAAAGTGCAAAGCAACGAACTGATCTCCCTGGCTTTGCTGGAGGAGGGGGCCTCTCTGGATTGATTTGCTGTGGCCATGTTTTCCACAGCATGAGGTCATCTCTGGCAGTGTGCACCTCTCGGACATTCTCTGGGGCAGCCAGCTCTAGGAGCTGGTCCAGGGTCACACAGGATGGCTGCCTGAGGTGAGGGAGTGTCGACACTGTCCTGCGGGTGTCCAGGTGTTTGCACGCTCTTGGTTGACACAGTGACATGACTTTGTTGCTCAACACAGTCTGCAGTGGACTGGCCTTTAGCTCCAGAAAGTTCACTCCTCTCTTCCGCCCACACTGCAGTTTCTTCTTGACCAAAGGACACTGTTGTTCTCTAGCAGCTTCCACAAAGGGCCTGGGTTTACCTCATCCTAAGGCTAAACCCATCTGTCAGTGAAGTCAAGACAAACTCTC
Organism: Lyroderma lyra; assembly: GCA_004026885.1. Taxonomy (NCBI): domain Eukaryota; kingdom Metazoa; phylum Chordata; class Mammalia; order Chiroptera; family Megadermatidae; genus Lyroderma; species Lyroderma lyra. The sequence continues at coordinate 7,461 of PVJL010009805.1, read as the reverse complement.
CTGACAGTCAGGTTCCCTCCTCTTTAATGGAAACTGAGATCTGCTCCCACCGTGGACCGAGCTCGGGAGAGTCATCGAGTTCTGCCAGGAGAGTCCAACTCCTCATTCTGCTTCTCTTTCTGCACAAAACCTCTGGGAGCAGTGCGATGTGACCTCTGACTCTGAGAACGTTTACGGTTTCCATGGCAGTGACTTCTGTGTCAGTGCCTGGCCGGCAGGGCCTGCAGGGTGGCCGGGAGCCAGGCCCGGAGCGCCGGAGCGTCCCGCTCGCCCGTGCAGCACAGCTCATGCCTTGGCACGCATCCTGGGAACCCATTTCATGGGATCAGTTCTGCTAAATTTTTCACCTTTTTGACAATGGCAGCAGGTTCCAAGGTCTCCAACGGGACTCACAAACGGAGATTTTCTTAGATGACATCGTGCTCATGACCTAGCCCTTATTTTGCCTGTGGCTCTGTCCCCGGAGATTCCATTCCACCATCACACTCTGTGAGTGCCCACTGCCACTGTCCTGGCCCACTTCTCTGAGCACCCAGGCTCTGCCCAACCTGCAGCCCAACATGGACCCCCATCGGTGCCATTGCCTGTCACAGCCTCTTGCCCACTGTCATCTCCATCTTCCCTCAGTCTCCTCTTACAGTACATGTTTGCTCATTACAGTCTTGCTTTGTAAGACGGGCTTAACAATGCCAGAGTCCTGGTGAGATGATGTCCTTGGCCTACTTTGGACCCTGGGGAGGCCCTGAACAGAGCTGTGGGAAGACGCTGGCCTCACGGTGGCCTTGCCCCACAGATACTCTCATCTGTAGTGACTGTCACAAGCCTCCAGTGGATCTTTAGACTGCCAGCAACCACATGACACTCCCCCTCCTTAGGCGACTTTCCCCACATTTTCTCTCTCCACATACCTCCTGCATCGCTTCCCCATTCTCTAAGCCTGTGTCCTATTTTGGCTCCCTCTGCAGCACACTGCCTCAAGAGGAGTCCTTGCCCCCAATCTCTTCTATCCCCCCACTCCCTATTAACCCCACCTAATCAGGCTTCTGCCCCACCGCTCTGCCCACGCGGTCGTTCTCGAGGTCACCGATAACTTCCATGTCCTCTGTTCTCTTTGGTAGCACGTGAGAGGGCTGGTCCCTCCTACCCTTGGCATGGCTTCCAAGACACCCCACTTTCTTGGGCTCCAACCACCTCACTCGTCTTCACTGATCCTCTGTCCCCCACCTCCAGTGTTAGTGTACCTTGGGGCTCTGTCCTTGGAGCTCTTCTCGTGTCCCTCCATGCTTCTCCTTTGGTGATCTTCTCTGTCTTGCTGCTTCAGGTACCATCTATAGCTGTAGCTCCCAGACTTGTAGCTCCAGCCTGGACCCCTCTACCTCCCTGACCCTTGGTTCCTGATGGAAGTATCGAACTCAACACGCCCCAAACTGCACTGCAGCTCTTACCCAGGCCCCTGCTCCCCCCACGTGCACGGCCGAAGGGCTTCAGCTATGACCCCTCCCTCATACCCCACCTGCAGTCTCTCCAGAAACCTGTTGGCTTCACTTTCAAAATCCACCAGAACCTGCCCACCTGTCACCTTCTCTACTGGATCCACCTCAGGCCAAGCCACCCTCCTCTCCTAGGTGATCACAGTGTCCTCCCCCCAGGCCTCCCCCAAGCCTCTCCTCAGTGCAGCCGGGCTCTTTAACAGCTTTCTCGAGGTATAATTCACGTAGCAGACGATCCACCAATTTAAAGTGTACAACTTAGTGGCTTTTGATATAGTCACAGAGTTGTGCCATTACTGCAAGCAATTTAGAACGTGTTCATCGCCCCCCAGGAGACCCCACCATGCTTAGGTGGTGTGTCACCCTCCATTCCTCCCTGCCCCACCCCTAGGCAGTGGCTAACTTCCTTCCTGTCCCTATGGATTTGCCTATTCTGGGCATTTTATATAAAGGGAAGCCTACGGCTGTGTGGTTCTCTGATGTCTGCAGTAAGATGTGTCTGTCCTGTGCTCAGCACCTGCAGTGGCCCCCCCACTGCATCTGGCTTGGGGGGGGCAGCGTCCGTGCCTGCTGCTTGCTGCTTCCCAGCTGGGCCCGCTGGCCCCCTGGCCGCCCTTCCTTCCTCCCGCCTTATGCTCTTCCCCTAGATGCTCTGCCCTGACTCCCTCTGTCCCTCTATGTAAGGCCTGGCTCACAGGTCCCCTTTCAGGGAGATCTACTCTGACGCCTGACTATTTTGCAACCCGCCACCCCTCCCCCAGCCCATCAGGGCCCTGGCCCTTCCGGCCCTGCACTCACTGGCTCTCTGTCCACAGCACTCCTGTCCTCTCTGTGCTCTGTGAGTGCCTGACCGACTGTCTGGGCCTCTGCTAGGATGGCCGCTCCCTAGGCAGGGCTGTGCTGGCTGGCTGCTGTGTCCCGGAGCCGTCTGGGCATTTACGAGGCCGCCGGCCAGTAGCTGGGGACCCAAAGCCGGGACTCGGCTCCCCGCTGCGTGTTTGAGGGAGTTGTTAGCCCCGCCACCGCCCCACCGTGGCTTCCTCCAGGTTCAGGAGGTGTTCCTGCCCCAGGAAGAGCAGAACTGCTATGTCTGAAGAGGGGGTGACCCAGATAAAGGGGATGACCCCTGTCCTGGAGGGTGAGGAAGCTCTTGGAGCAATCCTGGTCAGAGGGGACCCTGAGACCCACGAGGAGCTCTGCATTGGGCTCATGGGTGGACCCTATAGTAAAGAGGACCATATTGGGGGTGTCAGTACTGGATACCATCTTTGGTGTGGAAAGGGGTCCTCTCCTTCCCACCTCCCTCCCCACTCCCCTACCTCTCCCCAGGGATTAGGATGGGAACAGGACTCTCCCCCCATTGTCTAGAACTTTTTGGGAGCACCAGTCCCTAGAACCTGAGACTCTCCTCTCAGCCATGCTTTTCCTTTGGGAGCTCATGTAGTTACAATTCCATGGAATCCATGTTTTAACAGAAAATAAAAAAGTACAGAGTGCTATTAGTATCTAGAAAAGAGGGTAACTGGCTCTGTGTGCAGGCATGATGAACTGGAGCATAGAGCTGGGTTTTAAAGACTGAGTAGGAGTCTGCCAGAAAGGACAGGGACAGCATTCAGAGCCAGCAGTGATTTCTAGATCCACAGCTACAAGTGCATTTCAGGGACATCACCAAGTGCCCAGGGCAGGAGATGAGAGTGTGGGGTGACAGGCCCATCCAAAGGCCCTGGCTGGGGGGGCTCACACTCCTGGGCCACCATGGTCACCCACTGCAGGGGCAGACCTGGCCAGGTCTGCGAGGAGGCTGCTGTCAGCCGGGTAGAAGTGACGAGGTGTAATCTCACTGTGAACAGAGGAGAGGAGCAGATTTCAAGAAATGGGGGGGAATGTGCCAGGATCTGATGACTCCCCTCATGCATCGGCGATGTCGGCCAGAATTGGGGTAAGGAAATGTGACCAGTTTGTCGGAGGCTGGAGGGCATGAGGGTTCCTATGGACACCCCAGGGACAGGTTCAGGCAGCCGGCAGCTGGATTTCTGGGGCCCAGGAGCACAGTGCAGGCTGCAGGTGAGTCTGGTGGGCTCTGGTTTCCCGAGGGCAGGGTGGGGGGCACCCAGCCTTGCCCACTCTCTGAGCTTACCTGTGAAGAGCTGGCAGACAGTTGAGCTCCGGGGAACATTTTGGGGTTAACACCCTGTGAGTGCCCATGGCCAGGTGAACACCCATGATGCCTGGTGGCTCAGAGAGTCATTCTACCTGCCCACCTGCCCAGCCCTACCTGCCCACGAGGACTTCCTCTTGCTAAACCACTTAATTCTGAGATGTGTGTTTCCTCCAACCAGCCAGCCCATCAGTCAGGACTCACAGGGATGTGATTACAGTGCTTCCCAAGAAAGTCAAAACCAAATTTCCACGAGAGCTTTATATAACAGTGGAGCATGTGTGGCACTTGCTGCTGTGTGCCCAGGCTCAGGAAGGTATGGGGTGGGCATGACGAGAGAAAAAGTCAGAAATTACATTAGCAAGCGGGCAGGTGAGCATGAGGGCGAGCAGAGGCTTCCTACAGCCACCCCTGCCTGGGCCTGTCTTTGGAAGCAGAAGTGATTCTTCTTGGAGGTGCTCTCAGGAGCAGCCTGGGATGGGGGCTAGGATGTCCCAGGTGGGAGGCAAGAACCCCTCAAAAAAGCTGTTGCTGCAGCAGCTGGAGGCCCCAGTCAGGCTAGATGCCACAGACCCACATGAGAAGCAAGTGGGCCCCAGTCTTTTGGGCCAGTCCCATATTTTGCTCAGTCCCAAGCCATTAGACCCTGACTCTGGCTGTTACCTCCTTTCCCTTAGTTCTCTGATGGGGCATTAAGGCCCCCACTTTCCCTGAGTCTCAGATGTTTTATGTGCTTGAACACCTACTCTGGCACCATGTGGGCTATTGCCTGGATCTTTAGGCATATTTTTCAGATGGGGAAACTGAGGCCCAGCGTGGGAGAATGGCTTGGCCGTGTCTCACAGCTGGGATGTGGACTTGTGGGATCAGAACTCAGGGCACCTCTCAGGTGTGGGTGGGGAGTGCAGGGGCTCATGACTGGCCAAGCTTCTCTGGGGTCATCACTCCCCTCTGAGACATCCGTCTAGACCAAACTTGTCCAACCCACAGCCTGCGGGCCACATGTGGGCCGGGAGAGCTGTGAATGAGGCCAAACACAAATTAGTAAACTTTCTTAAAACATTATGAGATTTTATGCACAAACTTTTTTTTTTTTTTAGCTCATCAGCTATCAGTAGTGTTAGTATATTTTACGTGTGGCCCAAAACAATTCTTCCAATGTGGCCCAGGGGAGCCAACAGGTTGGACACGCCTGGTCTAGACTGAGTCTCAACACCTCACCAAAGAAGGGGTGAGGGGTCCTGTTTGGATCGTTGTAGTTGCTGGGCCAGGTGACAGGTGTGAAGGCACCGCCCTGGGTGCCCCCAAAGGTATTGGGAACGGGCCGGCTGGGTAGTGAACAGCAGCTGGGGTGGTGGAGTAGGGTCCTGCTGGTCCCGGGGCAGGGCCAGCAGACTCAGGTCTGGTGGCGCTCCAGCTGAGGGGATATTTGCTGCTTCGAGAAGCATCAGACATATGGACACAAGGTAGCAGCTGTGCTGAGCTGAGAGCCAGATGAGTCCTGTCACCCAGGCTGGTCCCGGGCTTTGGCAGGTAGAGGGACCCACAGCCTGTCCTGCTGGCAGCTTTGGGCTCTGGCAGGGTGGTCCCCATCTAGACTGCCTGGCTAGAGATGACAGAACAGCTGGCTGGTGGGCAGGAATCAGTCACAACGCTCAGAACTGCCTGTCCACCTGTCTGCAGTCACTGTGATGTCCTCTTTGTATCCCAGAAGGCAAACCCCGTGACTTGCATTGCCCTTGTACACCCAGGACCTCCAGACCACACTAGCTCAGCCCTTTTTCTGTGCCCAGACCCCTCTGACCCAAATGTCTAGTGGATGTCTGTCTTTGGGGTTCCCATGGGAGCCTCAGGTCCAACTTGCCTCAACATGCCCAAACTGGCCTCTCCTCCTCCATGTGACCCCTCCCCAGTCCCTCCTGCATGGGACTTCCTGGGTAATGGATTGTACACTTCAGTCCCCCACTCCCTGGGTCCCATCACAGCAGTGACACTGCTCTTCAGCCCCCTCTGTGCTTGCCTACTTGCTGCCCCCTGCCCCCGCCGCACCCCACCTCACCTCCAGGGAGCTGGGCTGCCGGGGGAGCACGCTGGCCTTGCCTCTTGCCACGTGTTCAGGCCAAGGCCTTGCTCCTTCGCACAGTGGCCCCGCTCCCCGGCCTCACCGCTCCCCGGCCTCACCGCTCCCCGGCCTCACCCCTCCCCGGCCCAGTGCCCTGCTTCTAGCGCCCTCGCTCCACAGGTGGGTGTGGGTTTCTGCCAACATGTACCCCTCGCCCACATGTTTTCATGTCAACAATGTGGTGTAGGTATTTCTCAGGGAAGGTTAAACATCTTTTTATATTATTTAGAAGTTGCTTGATTTTTCTTTTCTGAAACTGTCCACTCGTACCACTTGCCAATTTTCCTTTTGTTTTGCTGACAGTTTGCTGGTGATTTGGGGGGCGGGGAGTGCTTTGCATACTGAGGACATCAGTGCTCTGTATGATGTGCACGTGATGTTGGGTGAGTCCTCGGCTGGGTACGGGGCTGGGCCAAGATCCCCGAGAGAGGAGGAGCCCGGGGCACATGGAATGAGTGTGGCTGTGTGGGTGACCAGCAGGCGTTCACTGGGTTCCTGTGTGAGGACCCCACAGTAAATCATACCCACCCAGAGCTGGCTTCAAGGGGTGAGGGATGCTGTCCACAGTGAGTGTGAGCTGCGGCCAGGGACAGTGTAGCCCCTGGGGGGCTGCAGACTGCCAGGCAGCTCTCTCTGGTCTGTGAGAACCCCGCCATTCCACAGGCTCCCCAAGTGGGTGAGAGGAGGGCGGCTGGGCCGTGGGCAGGTGGGCCGTGGCCTGAGGTCACAGACTGACCCCCGAGCTCAGCTGGGTTGGTTTCACCAGAAAGCACAGAGCTATTTATTTTTCAGTTGCTTTCTGATACTTAAAGATCAGAGAGCACACGCAAATCCAGACTTCAGACTCCTTTGCAAAGATGAGGCCCCACCACGGCTGCCCGCGTGCGCTCCCCAGCACCCCCTCCCCCCAGGCCCATCATGGCCCTTCCGCCCCAGCACACTCCCACCTGACGTGTAAGGGAGCACACTATTCTCAGTTAAGAGTGACAAAACAAAAGAAATTCCAAGAGGGCTCCATGTTTCAAGGAAAAGTGGGAGAGCATACAAGTATTTCTTCTTGAAAAAGCAGAACGTTTCTCTGAATACCAAACAAGATGTGTCTGTGTCAAAAAGAAAAGGGGGACATTGTGAAACACACCCAGCCTGGCCACCTGCTGGCCCTGCAGGCACCGAATCTGTGTGGCAGGCACAGCGGGGACCCCAAGGACCAGGGAGGCCCCAGTGAAAGTCGCTTTGGTGTGACCCAGGGCTTGTCTGGTGGTGTCTGCAGATTGTCACAATGTGCTGGGCGCCATGGCAACGGCTCTCCCAGGATGAGAGGGAAGGTCAGTAGCAGCAGCACCCACAGCCCTGGCCTCGTGGTCACTGTGTCCTCCACCCTGTAAACTCTGCGAAGCACATGCCCACAGCCCCTTCCCGTGCTGCCCACAGCCGCGCCCGCCCAGGAGACGTGCGTTGTAGCGGCCCCCACTTCTGCAGCCGGTCCCTGCCCTCCCAGCCTCAGTGTGCTCGCAGCAACGACGATAATAGTCGTTCTCCATGCATCCCAGGGGTGGTTTGGCTCCAGTTTATTAAATGATTTTTGCCAAGCCCCATGTGGGTATCTGGGCACCTGGAGAGGTTCAGAGGGGGCCTCAGGCTTCCAGGAATTTATGTGTGTGTGAGTATGGGTGTGTGTGTGTGAGTATAGG
>PVJL010009804.1:10387-54323 GCA_004026885.1 Lyroderma lyra | reverse complement strand
TTGCTGCGAGTACAGCATTATGCCCTCACAGTGTGCAAAAAGGGGAAAGGTGTTTGCAAACGAAAACAAACCATGTGTTACTGTGCTATGTGTCCTGGAAATCGAGCAATGTGTGTTGCTCCTTGTTTTGAGAATTATCACTCAAAAGTAAAATATATAAAATCCTGTCAGCATTCCAGAAAGGAAGTTTAGGAAAGCACACGCACATTTTTCTATACTTTTGTGTTTTTCAAGATTGAATAACAATAAGAAATTTTTATAGTTTAATGTAATCCTTTATTTTAATAATGTACTACCTTAACTTCTCCACTTAAAGATGTTTTAATATTTTCCTGTGGTTTACACTATCAACAAAGATACTTTGTATGCCACATTGTGTAACATTTTGTGATAAATTTTTTATGTCATCGATGCCATTAGATTCTAATTTATCTATACTTAAATCTGATTGTTGTCACTTAGTATGTTTTGAGTATTTTTTTTGCTAAAATTCAATATAATGGTAAATTTATTACCATATAACAAAAATTTAAACTAAAAGCAATGGCATTTATAATCAAAAGAGCTGAAAATGTTATTACTAAATGCGTAAAATAGTCAAAAATCAACTTTTTTTGTGTGTGGCTTTCTGACACATTTTGAGAAAAAAATGAAGTCAATGCAGTGAAAATGTCAAACGAAATTGTGAACTAGGCAGTGCTTGCTGCTCTCATCGACCTTTCCCTTTCTGTTCTGCCTCCTGACACCCCACCGCTTTGTCCTCACTGTGCAGAGATGCGCCCCGGTCCCGCCCCCGGCCTACGGTTCTTATCTGCCCCTCAGATGTGATTGATCTCAACTCAGGGTGCAGGGGAAAGCAAACTGATTATACATCAAGTGGACAATGCACTGTAGAATTGTATGCCTGAAACCTATGTAATCCTTGCTAACAGATGTCACCCCAATAAGTCTAACAATAAAAATGAATTAAAAAAAAAAAAAGAAAGCAAACTGAGTGGGATTAATCCATATTAACTTGTGAATGACTGATAACCTTCCCAGAGCACTCACAGTTTAAAAACTGGTACACTATAGGCAAATTTTAGAAAAAAATTTCATCAAGCTCTAAACCAGTTTATCTTTACAAAAATAAATCATTACATTGAATTCAAAATGAAAATCTCAATACCTATTTAAACACTGACTCACTGGAGAAGATTTATTGACGGCCTACTATCTGACAGATACTGTGCTGGAGATTAACTGGTGAGTGAGAAGGAATCATCCCTCATATTACAGTACCTAGGGCTTCTACCGGGGGGAGGAAATTTGTCACCTAAACTGCATTGCATGTTGGTCCAGCCCTCTGCAAAAGTTAGAGGAGAAGGGGAAGCAGCAGGGGGGAGGGGGTGGGAGGAAGGGTGGGGGAGGAGCAGGGCAGAGGAGTTAGCAGTGGTTCTCAGCCTTCCTAATGCCCTGACCCTTTAATACAGTTCCCCATGGTGTGGTGACCCCCATAAAATTATTTTTGTTGCTACTTCATAACTATCATGTTGCTACTGTTATGAATCATCATGTAAGTATCTGACATGTGTTTTCCGATGGTCTTAGGCGACCCCTGTGAAAGGGTTGTTCGACCCCCAAAGGGGTCGCGACCCACAGTTGAGAACCGCTGACTTAAGGCCTATAGGCAAGGCTTATAGCTTCAGTTTGCCAGAAATCCCTCTATCCTATTGACTTTGTCCCCCATTACCTGTCTGTCCCAGAGGCATTTAAGCTTACTGCCCTGGTCCAGGAAGATATTCTTGTAATACATAGTAGGACCAAGATTATTTTATAATGTTGGAAATTTTGTTAAAATATCAAATTTAGTGACAAAACTTTAAAATACAAAATTGAAAAATGAGCTTCCTTAAAACATAAAGTTACCAAAAAGGTGATTATGTTTGCTCCATTTACTCTCGCCCTTAAATATTTAGGCTAGAAATTAAGAGACCCAGATTCTAGTTTTTATTCTGCTTTATTTGTAAGCTGTGTGACCTCAGACAAGTTCCTTCACCTCTCTGAGGCTGTTTCCTCACCTGTAAAGAGAGAGAGTAGGATTTGATGATATTCAGTTTCTTTTAGGTCAACTTATGTTCTAATACTGTGATTCCTTGCTGAACTCACAGACTTCAGTGAGATTTTAATAAAAGACTTTGGCATAGTTCATGGGTTACATGACTCAGAAATCCATCTCGAAGAAACACAAAATAAAGGTTTTCAGAAAAAAAGCAGACTTTCATTTCCTGGCTAAATGTTTCCTCTAGGACCAAGGAATGCCCATGCATTAATTTCTGTCACAAAGAAAGCTAAAGGAAATAGAGAGGAATAAAACTCAATCAATAGCATAGCAGATCATATGTAGGATATTTCTATAAGATTCATAAGTGGCAGATACTTTTTAAAACCCAAAATAAAATCTAAAGTTCCAAAATATTTTTAAAGTTGTCCTTTGTGATTCAGATCCCCAAACCACCAAAGAAATACATGGCTTGTGTCATCAGGCTTTGTTAACAAGTCTCAAAGTGTCTGTTTCCTTTACGTGGCTTACGACTGAGGTCTGGTCTTAGGTGCTTCGCACAGAGAGGGGGACGGACCATTGCAGCAGACTGCCGTGCTGGGGGGTGGAGGGGCTGTGGCTGGGGGGGAAGACTTTGAAGTTCTTAGAACTGAGTGGCTTTTGCGAGGGAAAGAGTCATGATGAACACGCTCAGTGACGTTTGTAGGTTGCAAGTCACAGTGCATAAGTGACCCAATGAAATGACAAGCCCAGGATGTCACAGCTGGTGAACTAGTTGTAAATGGGCTCGTGCTTAACCCCCAAGCGTTGGCCAGCTCACGGCCCACTTTCCCACATACTGCTATCATCAGTGACTCAGACATGGCAAAAGAGAATCGGAGAAATCATTAGAGTCATAAAGTTTTAGTTAGAAGGTTAGAACTGAAAGAAAATCTAGAGGCTTGCTAGTTTCACTATCTCATTATGCAGAAGGAAGAATAAGATCTAAAGAAAGGAAGTGAGTTGGCCAAGGTCAAGCAACTCACAGAAGCCCATTCACGTCAATCTAAGTAACATTCTGATCGGTATTGATTAATTCGTTCTTTCCTTCCTCAGCAGATTCTTTGAGGAACGCCATTACCATTCATTGCTGTGATACTCAGGGTTTCACTTATCATATTTATTCTGACTTGATTCCTAAAATGTCTGGGCTAGGAGTTGAGTTTTGGAGACAGTTGCAAAACTAAACTAATGTAAGAGATACACTGCCATGGTGGGGCCACTAGAGACTAGAGATTGTGAAAGTCATTTCCAGGGCAAGATGAGTGTGATTGCCAAGACCCAGGGGTCAACTGCTCAAGAGGACACAACTGAGGCACCCTAAGCTAGTTCTGAAACCAATTAGACGTGGCCACAATCTCAGTTCAGATCTCAATCAAGTCCTACAAACATCCCAACAGTGTCCAAGCTACTAGAATAATATTATCTACAGCTATGAGGATGTGCAGTCCTAACACAAGGAAGGTTCACCCTCCCTTCTCCCCACCTTCTTATTCCTATCTACTCCTCATCCCCCAAATCTTTTATCCTTGACAAATAGGCTTCCCCTATTTTTAGTAGAAATAGAGGAGGACTCTTCATCATATGATGAGAGATTCACATTAGCTTTTGCTTCCTGACCCAGTTTGACCAGTTATGTCCCATCCGAGTCCCAGTTCTCAATGGACCGTTGCATGCTCTAACACAAACCCATCTCTGAATCTCGGTTGCCTCATCTATAAAATATATTAGATAACTCCAGGTTTCTAACTTTAAAATGTCCAAGAGTTAGTAACATTTTTCAGATCTTACAAGTGGCAGGAAGCGTCCAAAACAACTTGTCATTTTTTATTCAACGTATGAGGCGACAAACAGAATGAAACATAAAGTTATGTATTTTGAAAAAGTCAATTCTTTTTTTGCGATATACCTTAAACATTTCATTTTATTCTACCCTCACTATGAATTACAGACATGAGGACACAAGACCCGACTGACTTATGTGAAGATAACCAGAAGAGAGCAAAATCTGACACGTGGTGAAATCCCTATTGGGTTCACTGTCAGTCGGCAGCTCCTCTACACTGACACAACCTGAGGAAACGAAAACCGGTATGGGCTGGTTTCACATCCCAAACGGCCACGAGACAGTCACAGATGCCAGAAGTTGCTGATGTTGGCTCTTCATCCATCTAGCCATCGATTAATCTTTCCGTTCATGCTTTTCCTTTTTGACCATAGCTTATCTACGTTACTAAGCAACCCCCCAAAATGTTCAAACATGTCTTTGACTAGATACAAAGTAACAATGGAAAAGATTGCAACACTAGGTTGTGGGCAGCGTTTGAGCCAGAGGCCAGGTCTGTTGAGAGAAGATGGGTTTAGCAAGGCGGCCTGTGCACTTGGAATCCGAGGTTCGGGGGTCTTGCGGGGCTGCCCGGAACTCGGTGGACAAGGACACCACTCAGGACGTGGTTTCCAGCTGGCTAAGGGGCAGGAGGGAAGCAGCATGGCCTGCGGGGGCAGAGGGATCGTAAACAGGACGAAAGGAGGGGGGTCGGCAACACTGTTTCACAATTAAGAAGTCACACCCCCTGTTGTTGTTGGGATAGAAAATAAACCTGCTGCAGACCCGAAGGGTCTCTGTGTCTGCATCAGAGCACGGGGAGCCCCCCAGTCCCCGCTTTGCTATCTGTTATATCTGTGTGTGTGTGTGTGTGTGTGTGTGTGTGTGTGTGTGTGTGTGTTTTTCTTCGTTCCCCGTCGCCTCCCGTCCGGTTCCGTTCTCCCCGCGCAGGTCGCAGGCCAAACTAGGTGTAATGTTCTTTCCTTCGGGTAGTCATGACGCAGCCCACTCTTGGAACTCATCTATGAACCCAGCCCTACATAGTCAAGAACCGAGATGAGAGAAATTCCCATAAAACACCAGGTGCAAACAAAAATACTATCTAAAGTACCTATGTGTGAACTCCCCCTCCAAGAAAAGAAAAAGGGTAAGGCCTATTGAATTATCCTTTCAGTACAGTAATCAATCCTCTCATTAGAAATACTGGTTTCATGTTTTAATAGTTGGGTTGTACACAAATTTGTATGTCATTCTGCAGTCTTGCAAAATTCAAAAACGAATGGGCTAGGGACCCTTTTAGGCCCAGACTCACATTTTGGCACACATGCAAAGCTCACAGAACTGAGTAGTTTGGGGTTGTACATTTTAGACACACAGAGAATGGCCATTCTTGTCCCTTTGCCAGGGTCAATGGGCCAACCTTCCCCCATGTTCCAGAGGAAGCTGCATCTAAAACACATGAGCAAATGGGAAAATCTGAACAGAGGTTACTTATTTCACAAAAAGCAACAGATGTGGTAAAACTTAACAATTTAATGATTTCACCACAGCCCTGGAAGTCTGGCCAAAAGAGGCAGTCTTAAAAAGGGTGTTGCCCCACTGCTTCCCCCAAAAGCCTAAAACACCCCCTCACCCCAACACGCACATCCCTCTTTAATAGTCATGAGACAGAACCTCTATTAACATTTCCAGTTCTGCTGCCCTTTCCTCATACTTTTCTTTCTCTCAGTTAAAGTGGTAGCTGCAAAAAAGACTTGCCCCAGGTTCAGTTCATGAGTAGTTACTATGTGTCCAGCTTGATTGCAGGCTCAGCAAATGCCAGCCTTGCAATCAGCTGGGAAGCTTTAAAAACTGTAACTGCCAGCACCCGAATGTCTAAGAGATTCTGATTTAATTGGTCTGGAGTGGGACTTGGGCATCAGTATTTTTAAGAGCTCCTTGGTGTTTGCAACTTGCAGCAGGGGTTAGGAACCCCTGAGCTAGGTACTGGAGATACAGAAACAAACATAGCATAGTCTCTCCCTCCTCTAAGATATCTTGCCTTTGGCTAATTTGTAACTGGCACCAACATTTCACCTTAGGTAAGGCAATCAATTTGGGCTTTTCTTACAGTTTACACAAGACAGTGATTGCTGTGGTGAGAAATATGCACTATCTGCTAGCCAAATGAATGGCCTCACATGGTTATTTTAGAATGTCTCTGATTTATTTCAGTGACTTTTCTCACAGGCACAATTTCCTGTCATAGCTGAAGCAATCCATTAAACACTGATGGCCATTGTTTCTTGCCTGACGTTCCCCTAGTGCCAAGCACAGAAATTGGCACAAAGACCACACACCAGCGATCCTGGCTCATCAAAGTAACCCAGCATAGACAATCACAGACAGAACATAAATTTTGTCACAGAGACATGCCTAGCAAGGTGATAATGACGAAACTGTTTATAAAACATCACTGCAAATACTGTTCTTAAACAGGATAGATAAAAATAGCCCTATTATGTTTTTGTTTCCCACCCCTTTGAGCAGGAGGCAATGATGTTTTCCACCAGCTCCAAGTCTAGCTAACGGTGACTAGTGTAGGAAGTATCCCAAGAGTCTTGTCACAGCTGGCCAGTGGGAGCCTATAGCCAAGGGGTGCTGGTATACCACTGGACATCTGGGGAGACAGAGTGGGCACTTTCTCTCGGTTCTCCCCTCTGCCCCAACCACCACCACCACCATCACCACTTCTGACCTTGTCTCTATGAAAGATGTCAACCTCTGTGGCCCTGTTTGCACTTAACATTCTCTACTGGCTGACTCTTGTCCCCAAGCCCAACCTGCTTGCCTTAGGCCCTCATGTAGAACCACTGGTTAGTGAAAGCAAATCCTACACCAGAGCTATAACTAGCAATTGTGGGGAAAATGCTCTCAGATAAGTCTTCTATACCCGCCCCTCGCCCTGCCCACTCTGGGCACAACACACGTACACCAAGGCGCTCTCAGCTGGGGAGCCAATTTTGTCCCTGTCCCTCTCATCCAGGCCTGCCCCTAATGTCCACTGACTCAGGAGCAAGAACACAACGGATGGCTCTCACACGCTAAGTGCAGTCATTTAGAAGTTCAAATGCAGGGTAATTAACTGCTAAATAAAATACATTCCATCCTTCTGCTTTGACAAATACACAACTTCATAATGACAACATTTACACTTTTCAGCTATATAACTGTATTACAAGCTTGTAATTTCTACGTTTATCATGATTTCATCCTTTACTCATATCCAATGGCATAAAAATTAAAATATTATTTATTCAAAGTACATAAATCTTGAATATATTTTATCAAATGTTTAAATTAAATGTTACAAATAAAATGTTTAATGTTTTTAAATTTTATTTCTTCTGACATTCAGATACTAGTAAAAGGCAAAATACAAATTGTAATTAATGAATAAGAACATGTTAAATTAAAAGTTTTAAAATAATGCTGAACTTATAAAATTTGTTCTTTTGAAAATTTATTTAAATTTTAGTGAATATTTTAACAAAATTTAACTTACTCAACATTATAGGATTCGATATCAGTCTAATGAGGTAAAGAATCAGTATCACTCTTGACAATATTATGTCTTCATCTACATATATACAAATTTAACAGAAATATTATTGTTATTTTTTTGGTTTTGGTTTTGGTTTTTACTATTTCCAAGCATTCTTCAGCTGCCCTGTGCAACTGCTGCAAATACTACAGTAATTTGTGTCTCTGGTACAACAAATTGTAACACAAGAGAAGCAAGAAAATTATCATTTGGCACTATTGATAAGATAAATAAGAATCTATGGCTTGGGGCTGTCTGAGAGGAATAATTAGACAAATCCATTTCTCTTGTCTACTGACTGCGTCTGCCATTCACATCCTCTCAGCGCCCCCAACAAGTGTCTGCCTCTGACATCGCCAGGGCACAACCCACAAAGCTTCCTGGCATTCAAATGTAGACACATTTTGTAACATATTTATTCACGGGGCAAGAGATGTAAAGAAGCAGCAGTTCCCTGGTGCCAGAATAGTGTAAGTCACGAGAACATGGTTTCTGTTATAGACCCTGCTGTATTAATGCTGAACATCAGATGTCAACTGACAGAGACTTCGCTGCCCATATGCTCTTAATAAATTCTTTTGTGCATGTTTTTGTGTGTTCCTCTTAAGAAGGGCTGGGCAAGATGTCAATCACGGTCCACCGGTGAACCACCAAGCAATTTTGGGGTGACCACCTGAATTAAGAAGAGTTTTTTGGGGGGAGTGACCACCTGAATTAAGAAAAGAGTGTTATAGCCAATGCCACATTACGCCAGGGCCTAGTGACTAGACAGCTAAATATAAACATATATTTTCTCACACACACGTACAGCTGCCAGAGGCATGAATCTTGCTTATATATACTTGAACAAGTGAAAATAAAAAGCTAGTGGACCACGGCACTTGGAGAAAATCAGAAGTAGTCCTTGACCTAAAAAAGACTGCCCAGGCCTACTCTAAAGTGGGGCCCAGAGCTGAGACCCTCTTGCCTCGGTCTGTCACTAGTTACCAAAGGGGCTGGCTCAGAATTAGCTCTCAAGCACAGCTAGATAAAGACTGCAACATTTAAAAATATTTACTATTGAAAATTCTGCTTCCAATCATGATGAAGTAATTGGAACTAGCTTATACTCTCACCCTAACTTGTAAATTTAGCAAAATATATTGAATAACATTTTTAGGTATTGGAAATCAGGCAGGGCAGGATGGTGATTTTTGAGGAAAAGAAGACAAGTGAGGTGAGATGTTAGGCTTCAATTTTCTCATCTGTGTGAGTAAAGTGAGGAAACTACCTCAGAAATTCTAATATCTCTTCCAGTTCTACCATTCTTTGACTCTATGGCTCGGTCTATACTAAAACACAGAATGGCTATTTATAAAATGTTTTATTTGGTATTTTATATACAATTCAAAATTTACACAATGTTGTCATCACAGAACATGACTTCTATTTAAAAGTGGTTTAGTTTAGGGTCGTTCAGAACAGGCATATCTATCCTTCTTTGGGTAGCCCAACCAGAATACTGCTACATGACACCATGTGAGTGCACAATGGTCTGAGATATTTTAGCAAGAAATGTTTATGTTAGGTAAGGGGGGGGTCAAAATAAGGTATACGTGATGCAAGTCTGTTACTTTGAAATAAAATCATTTTTGAATCCTGAGATTAAAATTAAGGCCCTCATCTGAGGATCATCTCTATGGTTCTTTGCAGAGAATAGAAAAGTGGGTGCTTGCGAATATTGTTTAATATCCCACCACCCCCCGCTCTCTCTGAATTCTCACATAATCCTTTTTCTTCAGTTAAAAATAAAGGATTCACTTCTAGGAAACTAGAGATATAGGTGGAATTTCTGAGAAGAAATGACAAGAAGCTAAATTACATGGTGTGCGCAGAAGAGCAGGCTGGGACGAAGTACCGTGCTTTTGTAGATGGCATCTCCTGAAACATCACACTGGTGTGTCCTGCTGTCTGCAGAACTCGGACTAATTTGAAGTGCCATACTGGATAGATTCTGGTAGAACCAAGGGGAAACTGGGTTGGTGATTTTTAAAGCTTTATTGCTTTCTGGAAGAATAAACTTCTTTTCACATGATCTGTCTCCTTCTGTAAGATATTACTATACTCTCTGGCCATTTGGGAGCCAATAACAGTTACTTTTTTTTTTTTTTTTTGGTTGCCTCCTTATCTTACAATGAATCCTTTTATGTAATAGTCTTATAAAACAAGAGATACAATGATGATATGGAATCACAGAATTTTGAAGCTAGAAAGGGCCCCTGAGGACACAAGTGCTTGGCTGCACTGTGGCTTTGTTTCCTTCTCTACACATAGGAAACCAACCAATCCAAGTGAGATGCAGAGAATGGGGCCTGAGTGGGAAGCAGGACTGCCAGGTTCTAGTTCTCATTCGTTCCACCAGCTAGCTAAGGACCATGAACGAATAACTTAACATTTGATTAACTCTCAGTGAACCCCTGGTTGTCCCAGATCAAAGCATTTGATCTTCAGTTTTTTCACTGGGAGAATGGAATTGAATTAGATTATTGCAAGAGCCTCTTTAAGTTGGAAACATTCTGTCTTTTTTTGATGTCCTACCCAAAGCCAAAACAATGTGCTTTTTCTCTCTCAACTGCCTGAATCCATTGCTCTAAGAAAACTCAATATACAAAAACCTTGCATTTTCAAAGTTAGGGAATCTTATAATAAAAGTACCCTTTCCTTTAGAGATACAAATTTCCTTTAAATAGCTAACAATTAAATACATGTTTACTTTATGACAATTAGATTTTCACAGAACTTTTCAGGAAGAGGTGTTTGATGAAAAGTCAAATATACCTCCCAATAATCACCACCTTCAAGTTCACTGTGCCTCTCTTCTCTGACCTAATTTTTATAGCCTTAGCAGTCTCTCACCATAATTTACAGATTACCCACAATTCCTCATATGCCCGCCATCCCTATCCTTGCCTCTGAGTCACACAAATCAGCACCATTCTCTCCTGCACTAACTGAATCTTCATCTCATTGCTCATCATCTTCTGCTTCTTCAGTTGACTCTTGCACTTTATCCTGGAATTCTATAAAATTCACTCTGGAATACTTGGTTCAACCTCAACATTAAAATGAGCTCTGCTCCCTAAATCTACATTGCTGTTGTTGCAGTAGTTTTCAAATTCGATAGGTATCAAAACCATAATTGAACTCTGAAGCTCACCCCATTTCTTGGTTCTCTCTGAGTTTCATCAGATGAAATAAACACACTCTATGGTCCATAGGTTATAGGTATATATTTTTACATTATCACTGAGACAAATCAAATTAGAAATTTTATGAACAAGAAGGTGTCATAAAACTCTAGGATATTATTGTTGATTTATTGGTCAACAAGGAAGCAACGCTATTCTTAATTACTTTCTCAAAAAATGTGCAGTATTCCTATCAGAAAAAAATTTATTTTTTATGAGATGTCTCAATACTTCAAAAATGCTTCTAGAAATATGTCTTTCAATTCTGAATCTGTCTTTTAATGGAGTATATTCTACATTTTTCCGCACAGGTTAAGAACCTCAGAAATTTTCCCATCTATGATCTGTGAGGTTAGGCCTTTACTTAACATTTATCACAGTGTCAATCATCAGGCCATTGGCTTAAGAGAAATCACATTTGAAGACCTGAAGTTGATGCAATATGGAAACAAAATGCATCTTTTTTTCCATGAGGAGCAGACATCTACTTCCAGAATATATTTATTTGGAATAAGGCTGCAATCTTGGTGTAAATCCTGGTAGGACATTCTAATATTTTCCTAAAGTTGCTAAGGTTTAACAAAATTTTTATGAAATATTAATGTCAAGCACAGCAAAATTTCTCTCCAGAGAGTTAAAGTGACTTGCCTATAATGACACAGTTAGCTGGTGACAGGGGGGAAATGAATTTCCCAATTTTTTAAATGTAGTTTCAAGTCACACAATCAGAGAAAACAGGAAAAGTAAGTATCTTCATTTTCTATTTAGTTTTCTATCATTTTGTCCATAGCTGCTGTTTTAACCCAAACTAATCCTCAAGTTCAAATCTCTTGTTAATTTTAATTTCTTTTCTGTTTCCCTCTCTACAACTTCAATTTTTGAAGGGAGTTTTAAGGCACTTACTGATATCGCTTCCATGATAACTTCCAAGTTTCAAAGTTACACACATTTTTAATTTGCTCTGTTGTTCTCAACTATATTAAAGCCCAAGTTGGCTCTCTTTTTAAATTCAGAATTAGAGTTTACCGGTCCTTTAACTAAGTTCACATGTGAGCAATACAATTACTTTATTTACTTTAGCCCCTTACAATCATTGCAAATATGGTTCATTTTAATTGTTCTTAAAATCAATGTATATGCAAACTTAAAATCTATTTTCATTCCCTACAATTTGCATTTTTACATTTCAGATTTGCTTGTGCAGCAATAAGATGTGAAGTCTGATTGCTAAGTGCTTAAATACATAATGTAGTTTCAAGAGGCACAGAGCTACGAACAATTTTCATAGAACTAGTCTGGATTAGAAGGAACCTAATCACAGCGGGAATGTGTGCAGAGCACCAGTGTTCATTGGGGTTTATTCAAAGGCCAATAATGACAACTGATGAAGAGGTGACATATTGCCGGTAATTCATTCTTTTCATTCAATTCCCCTTATACCTCATACTTAATATTATGTTATCTAGTATATAGAAAAAAGTAAATAAGAGGGTGATATGAAATTGTGTTTATTCTCTCCACTTCTTACTTTCAGAATGCAATTGCAGAAAAGCCCCTGAGAGGTGAGCTCTCTCAGGTATACCCTGCTCACTAATTATCTGATGCCTTGTACCAGCTTTCAAATTTAGGATTGTAGAATTTAAATCTTGGGGGCCCCTAAAAAATTATCTAATCACTCCTAAGAGAAATTATCTAATCACTCTTAGGAAAGCTAAGAACCAAAGCGACTAAGTGATATGCCCAATGTCACAGAGCTCATTAGTAGTGAGGCAGGCAACTAGAGGTAGGAATTAGATCTCTGGACCCACTCTATGACTGGCCCATGAACCTCCATTTCTCTGCCCATTCTCCACCCAAGACCACCCCCTTTACATGGATACAATTAACCACAGCAAGAGAAATTGACCACAAGCAGGGAGAAAACAGATAAAATTAGCTCTTCCAGTCTAAACTGGCTAGTCACACATGTGCCGTAAAAGTTACAATGACCTTATTTTTACAATGACCTCACCTCATTATACCACCATTATTATGTCATACATATACCCAAAACCTATGTAATATCATTATAACAGAATTCTGGGAAGGTGCCTGCACAGTTAAGAAAAGGTTACATTCTAGCCTCCTGTCAATCAAAGGTGTCAATCAAAGGCCTCAGCCCAGATGGGTGTGGCCCCTCTCAAGTGAAGAGGAGAAAAGCCAGATTGGCCCTGCTAGTTGGGGCCCTTGAGCCACTAGCTCAGGCCATTCTTACCTCTTTGGGTTGTACTTTCTTCTAATAAGCTGCCCTTCCTTTCACTACTACTTTTCTGTGTCTCCCTCAGTTCTTTGTTTGAGACACCGAGAACCTGGATACCGGGCTGAAGACCCGTTCTCCAGAGAATGGGGCCCTTTTTGGCTAGGTGTCCAGGTTCTTGGTATCTCAAGCAAAGAATTGAATGAGATACACAACAAAGTGTAGAAGTGAAACAAAAAGGCAGTTAAGTAAAAGGAAAATAAAGTGAAACAAAGCGATAGTTTATTAAAATGGAAAGAACCCCCCCCCCCAATAGGTGGGAGCAGACCTGAGTGGGAGAGTGGCCCAAGGGCCCCGGTGAACAAGGCTTTGGTCGTTTTATTCTCTTTAGTTGTAAGGGGTCATGCCTATTCGGGCATGAGACCTTTCGATTGGCCTCTTTGATTGACAAAGGGAATAATGTCATCTTACTGTACGGGAATATCAGACAAGTTGGTCGTGCCATACATGTGAGGTGTGTGAGATGTGTTGGGGGGGCTGTGCACGGAGATTGAATTTGTTCTTGCACCTGACCAAGCTCCGCTAAGCTTGTGCCCCAAGGTCAGGGTTGCTATTTGAAGCAGCTGCAGCAGTAGCTCTGTTAACTCTTTAATTTTACAGCCTGCCAAGTTCAGCTAAACTTAGTTCTTACCCTCCTCAAGCTCATTTTGGTTAACTCTTTCTCTCTCTCTACCTGCCTACCTCATCTTCCATCTCTTTCCTTGTGTCTAACTTCCTGCTTCATCTTCCTCCTGGGAGGCATGATTCCCATAAATTTTTATGGGATGTCGGGGATTAGAGGTCTCTTCTTCCGTATTGACTTCCTACTGAAGGTGGTCATCATCCCTACCTATCGGGGATTCACGGAGCTCTCACCCTAACTGATCTACAAGGGAGGAAGGGGTCTCGACATCTGCTTGAGTGACTGTGTTGACTTCTTTGGTTGGGATCAGCTAGAAGCCTTGCTAGGGCATTGTTTGTATCCCAGTGGCCCCTAGATGAGGAGAAATAGATCCAATTAATAGGTTGAAAAGCAATTGGCCTGAGAAGCATGCCTCAAAGCAATTAGCTAACTCTAGCAAGCACAGCTAACTAAAGCGTCGCTAGCACAAATCACAAATTCTAGGATGATTAACTAAAGGGAGGGCAAAGGATATCCTGAGAGATCCATCCTAAGACAGGGGAAGCTAAGGAATTAAGGAAGAGGGAACGAAAGGTCTCTAGAGGGGTTCTGTCATTTGGCCCATGTCAGCATCAAAGGTAAGAAGAGAACCCAGCGGTCTGGACCTCTAGACCAGTGCTCCTCCCCTGTGGCCATCCAGAATCCCATTTTGATTTCTGTCTAAGTTGCACTTTTTATGTAGGTAATTTAAGGTTTCCTAGGTTCTAATGCCATGGCCTACCAGAAGGTTGCAGTGACAGAGCACGGTAAAGGTTAAAACTTAAAGAGGCAGCCCCGTGAATAGGGCCAAGAGTGATGACTTCAATCTCCGAAGCTCAGGATTTCTTCTAGTCATCGTGAGCTTCCATGATCAAGTGCTTCAGCTTTGCTGAACTTGAGTGACCTCAGCTGTAAAACAGAAAGATAAGAAGACCAGTGAAATAGTGTAGGTGGATGTGGGCAGCGTTTGAGCCAGAGGCCAGGTCTGTTGACAGAAAATGGGTTTAGCAAGGCGGCCTGTGCACTTGGAATTCGAGGTTCAGGGGCTCTTGTGGGGCTGCCCGGAACTCGGTGGACAGGGACACCGCTCAGGACGTGGTTTCCAGTCGGCTAAGGTGCAGGAGGGAAGCAGCATGGCCTGCGGGGGCAGAGGGATCGTAAACAGGACGAAAGGAGGGGGGTCGGCAACACTGTTTCACAATTAAGAAGTCACACCCCCTGTTGTTGTTGGGATAGAAAATAAACCTGCTGCAGACCCGAAGGGTTTCTGTGTCTCCATCAGAGCACGGGGAGCCCCCCGGGCCCCGCTTTGCTGTCTGTTGTGTCTGTGTGTGTGTCTGTGTGTGTGCGTGTGTCCGTGTGTTTTTCTTCACTCCCCGTTGCCTCCCGTCCGGTTCGTTCTCCCCGCGCTGGTCGCAGCAGGTGGAAGCAGCTGACACCTAATGGTGTTCAATAATAATTGGTCAATCTGAATTGATTGAATAATTCAGGCACCCAAATAAATGGCAGCACAGGACTCATAAAATGACTTTAAACCTGATTCTTTCTCTGGACAAATATTCCAATGGACCCATTCAGTCAAGAAATACTTATGAAGGACTTGCTGTGTGCCAGCCAGGCACTATGCTGCAAACAAGAGATAAAAGGGTAGCATAAAGAAATGGTCTCCACCTCAGCAGTGTTACAGACTAAGGAAGGAGACAGAGACGTGGACAGGCAATGACCTGCTATGATGACAAAACACAAAGGAGGGAGCCTTAACTTAGACCAAGGCAATTTGAGAAAGCTTCCCCAAGGAAGCCACTTGTGACCTGAGCCTTACGCTTACTGGTTCAGTAGTCATTGCACAAATCTGATGGCTTATACCAGCTTTCAGAATTTAAGTTGGAGGGCCCCTAAACATTATCCAATCACTCCCACTCATTGTATAGATAAGAAAGCTAAGGAACAGAAAGACTAAGTGGCATGCCCAATGTCACACAGCTAGTTAGTAACACAGATAAGAAGAGTCCCCCAGACTGAGAGGGGTGAGGGAAGTGCTCTAGGATGAAGAAACACAATGGAGAGGAGTTCAGTGACCCGGAGGCAAGGAGAGAAGGGAGCTATGATCCGGGGGAGTGTGAGGCCTGAGGCTGCAGAAGAGGCTGAGGCCAGTTCATGCCTGGTCTGACAGGCCACTTCAATGGACTTACCCTAATCACAATAGACAACTAAAATTTTAAGTTACAGGGTGAAACAACCACATAAATGGCTTTCTCAATGAGGAATCAGATTTTCTTTGAACTTTGAGTTTTTTCAGTGGCATGAACACATCAATGTATGCTCATTTCAAATTTAAACAAATCATTCTATTTTTGTCTAGAGCCTAATAAATCATTACCCAAGTTGTAACAATCCCCACTGGACCTTCCTTTAAAAATATTATAGGCAAATTGATTAATTTTACCCAAAATGACAGCAGGGCCCACATCACAAGTGACCAAAATATTTATGGAATAAATATATGCACTGCAAAAAATTGGAGTTAAAATTTCCAGCACTTGAATTAAGAAGAAAAGACAGGATTGACTGAAGTAAGAAACCAGAGTAAATAAATGAAAAGAAATGTGAAAATATACTCTAAACTGTGAGCCTATTAAAATCACCATGCCCAATCTATTTGCAAGATGCAGAAAGTTCTGGAAGCTGGAGCACCAGTAACTAGCGTTGCCCAATAAACCAGGTTATGCCAACACCCTGGGGCCTCAGTGGAAAAAAGATAAACTATGTTTGCCAGAAGTGATGCCATGACCAACAAACTCGTCCTGAATCCCAGTCTAGAATTTGGGGCTGCCAGTGCACTCAATGGCTGCGATTCTGGTCCCCGGCTGGTGAATCAGGGCCTATCTCTAGGCTTTGGGGGGCCAGGGAGGGCATCATGCTTTTACATCAGAACCTCTCTTCTCAACGCGAGACCTGTGCCATCAGGAAAATCCTAAATTCTGTGCTTTTTGCTTTCCATTGTAAAATCCATGAGCTACTGTCTAGCCTACTTTATTTGAACATTCTCTATACATTTAAAAACTATAAAATAAATAGAAACGGCAATCACTTGCATTTATGGAGTAATTTTCCTCCTAAAAGCCCAAAGCTTCAGAATTCGAGCATAATGTTCTCCGGAAAAAGCATTCCCCTCAAGCTGAAGATTTTATTGTATCAAATAAAATGATTTATGGACCATAGAGAAGAAGGATGGTAGCAGATATAGGAGAAAGAGTTGAACATCAAAAGGACTTCAAGTGGAAATGTGAAAAATAGCAACTCCAAAAAAGAGGCCTTCAGGGTTAGAAACGTGACAACTGTCTAGGAGATGGGAATAAGTAGGCAAAAGCTCCTTACAACTTCTGTTAAATTTTAACTTTCAGCACTTAGTTGTTTAATTGCATACATAATATACAACGTTTTGAACGTTATATATAAAGCACAAATTTCTTGCCCCCAAATTTGGAAAATACAGATAATGAAAAATATTTCTAATATTAAATATAATCATGCTTAACACTTTTGTATCTATCTTTTCAAATTTCTGTTGCTCTAGCCCTCTCACTTTATATGTAGCTATACACACATGAACTAATTTTTATAAAATTTAAATTTATATATTCACATATATGTTTAAAATAGGATCATCGTACCACACATATTAATTCAGAATCTTTCCATTCTTAACGTTCATGACTATCACCCTCAGGATATACATTCGATGAGGATAGAGACTTTGCTTATTCATTGCTGCCTTCTTCAACATCTAGAATTGTACCTTTGTGTGGGCATCCAATAAGTACCTGTTGACTGAATGAAGAATGGGTGAGTATTGCCCCACGTCAATTAAATATAGGTACTTATGCATGCAGCATGTTAATATATAATACATGCAATTAAACATACATAGACAATTAGCATCCTAGCACTGCCATCTGCTTGCACTGATCTTATCCACCTCAGGTCAAGTGCTGCTTCTCTATCAAACCCATCCCAGCTGCCCCTAGCTCCCTCCTCCCAGCCCTTCCTCGGTGACGACCATGGAACATTCTTTTGGGCACTTGACATTTTCCATCTTGTTTTATAAATATGTCATCCATGTCTTTTCATCTCAACACAGTGAGTGTAGTTCCAGTATGGCATAAATGTCTAGTTTATCTTTATAATAACAAAAGTAAAAATAATTTCATGCATGTATTGTTTTATATGTTTAAATGTTGCATATTATATTATTTAATATTCTTAATAATTACATAAAGTAGGTATATTGGCTTACTAGGGCTATCGTAACAAAACGCCACACACTGGGTGGATTAAACAACATAAATTTATTTCTCAGTTTTGGAGACGGGGAAGTCCAAAGTCAAGGTTAGAGTCCTCTGAGGTCTGTCTCCTTGGCTTGCATATGGCTGCCCTCTTGCTGCCTCTTCACATGGTCATTTTTCTGTGCAGGAAAATGCATTTTCTGTGCACCACTGTGGCTCTTCCTCTTCCTATGAGGACACTCTTCACATTGGATTAGGGCACCACCCCAATGGTCTCATTTTAACTTACTTTCCTCTTTAAAGACCTTACCTCCAAGTATGAGGTACTGGAAGTTGGAACTTCAACATACGAATTTGAGAGGACACAATTCAGCCCATAACAGAGGTGTCATTTTTATAGATGAGTTAGCTGAGCCTCAGAAAGGCAAAGTGACTTGCGGAGGGCCGAAATGAGCCTTGCTCTCAAGTCTGTATCATTCCAGAATCCGTTCTCTGGAGCCACTGTTCCCCTGCTTCCTCACCTCTCGCCCACACTCCTGGGCCCTCTGAGCATCGTAGGTATTCCATGAATTCTTGTTGAATGAATAAATGAAACACACACACAAATGAAATGTGAGTTCGTTAATGATGAAAGGATAAGTCCTGAGATCAGGATGTCCAAGTGTCTTGATCTGGGGGCTGAGAGAGAACTGAAAGGGCCGATTTAGGGACATAATCCAAAATGGCCCATCGAATCTTCTATTCAATAGCCAGGAGACAAGAGTATAATGAGCCTTTCCCCAATGTTAAAGCAAATTTAGAAAGGGGGTCCCAGCCCAAAATAAAAGCAAAAATTGATGGTAACAACAGTGCCTCTTCAGAAGGTCTAAGATACAGTTTGGAATAATAATCAGATAAATAGAAAACCTGGGACCTAGAATAAAAAAGTTGAAAGTGAGAGTTAAATCAACAAATAATTGGAAATGTGATCATTGGAATATTGTCGAAAAGAAAGGAACTACAGGTAAAATTCTAAAACCTTGAAGCAGTGAACAGAAACTTGCCACATGATCAGAAAATTTTCCTTCACTATAAGCAGAGCTATTAAAATAGTAATAATGTTCTCTCCAGCTTCCTAGCTCTGAGACTGCAGCAGAAACTTCCAGTATCCCATCCCTATTCCCTTGGCCCTTACCCATCACTCTGACTTCAGACGCCAGCCCCTGCATGCCTCTCTCTGGACTTTTGCTAAATCCTGGAGTCTGCTCTACTCATGTGGGTGACAAACCAGAAGTGCCAGGGAATTAAAAGGAGCAGCCCTTAACTAGGCTGACCAGATGTACCATTTGAAAAGGAATCGAAAATCGGATTGTCCCGTTTCAAACAGTATGTATGGTCAGCCTACTGACACCTTGAATTTAGCCCAGTGAGACTAGGCTGACCGTATGTAGTGTTTGAAATGGGACAGTACCGTTGTTTTCTGACCCATTTAAAACAGTACATCTGGTCAGCCTACCCTTAACCACTCATTTTCGGGAGCTGATGGATACATGACCCAGAACCCTTGCCATTCCAGTAGAAAAACTTGGAGGTACAGAGTTTACACTACCTCCCAGAGCTCCCCAAAGCCTCAGTTGCCTCCAGTAGGAAATTGCTTGTTAACATATCACGTATCAGCTGCCTTACGTTTTCTGCTTCTCTTTTTCACTCCATCATGAATGTTTCCTGGGATCATTTTTCAAATATATTACTTGCACTTAAATCCTATCTCAGAGATCTGCTTCTTTAAAAGGAAGGAAGGTACTCTTTTGGGGCAGAGCGTGTACACAGATGCCGGATGCAGCTGCCCCTTACATGACAGCTTTCTCCTATGTGACATCTCCCCATTTGGGCCACTTAGCACAGGAAGGCAGTTAAGGAACCAAAGACTTGAAAATACTCACAGAACATGAGATCATCTCCCAGTAAAATTCCCTCATCTTTTAAAAAACAAAACCAAAAATAAGTGTGATTTATATTTCAGGGTCCCAACATTCACATAGAATTTCCAAAGTAATTTTTTTCTTTAAGAAAGGTCTGCCTCTGAAGGATACACCAAAGAAGTTCCATAGTCATAGAAATTTGGAAAATGCTGGATTAAACAAAGTCAATCAGGATTTTTATAGCAGGAAGTCTAACCTTTCATATGCTAAGGAGTGCCCAAATATTAAGAAGGGGACAGAGCGTGGGACATCTCTCAGATCATTTGTCTAAGAGCCTCTTGAAAGGCCAGGGGTCCACCAAACATAGAGGGAAATGCTGTCTATCTCTAAAATAATCCACAGGAAGCCCTCCCACAGTCCCCTGTTGGCCTCCCTACGCAGCTCCACCTCCCACCACTCTCCTCATCTGCTCCCATCTGCTGCCCAGGCTTCAACACAAAAGTGCTTTTCAGAATTTCCCAAACATCAGGCCCTTTCACGATCTGGGCTTTTGTGCACATTGTTCCTTTGCCTGGAATGCCATCTCCCACTTTCTCACCCGTTGAAGTCCTCTTGGTTGATCTCTCTGGACATGGCCAGAGATCACTTCCCATGCACAAGCTTGATAGCAACCCACATTTCACTCCTCTTCGTGTTCCCAGCGTTTTGCATGGGACCCAGAACCTACAGAGCAGGTACTTACATGAATGAATTCAAAGAACATGTAAGTGAAGTGAGGAATAGGGAAGGCAACGCCAGATGAGTCATAATTCTTTGAGTTCAAAGCCTGTAAGTGTGGGCCTGTTACTCATAGTCCAGGTTCTTTCCACTATCTCTGTTTACATCCCCCACTATCTCTGTTTACGATATGTTCATGGAATTTTATTATTCTTTTTTAAAATTGTGATAAAACACACATAGCATAAATGTACCTTTTCAACCATTTTTCAGTGTGTAGTTCAGTAATGTTAAGCACATTCACAGTGTTGGGCAACCCATCTCCAGGTCTCTTTTCGTCTTTCAAAACTGACACTCTATACCCATTAAACAATACTCCCCATTCTCCCTTAATGCCCAGCCCCTTGCAACCACCATGCCACTTCCTGTGTCTATGAATTTGACTGCTCTAGGTACCTCATATTGATATAAGTAAAAATCATACAGTATCTGGGGTGTTTTTGTTTGTTTGTTTTGGTGACTGGCTTATTTCAGTTAGCCTAGTGTTCTCTAGCTTCATCCATGTTGTAGCATGTGACAAACTTTCTTCTCTTTTTAATGCTGAATAATATTCCATTATATGTATATACCATGTTCTGTTTATGCGTCCATTCATCTGGGCACACTTGGGTTGCTTCCACCATTTGGCTATTGTGCAAAATGCTGCTATGAACATAAGTACACAATTATTTCTTCAAGATCTTGCTTTTAGTTTTTGTGTCTATTTGATGATTCTTTTTCGAGCACATTTATGTTTTAACATTTTCTTCTATGGTCACCAAGGTATGGCACAATGTCTTAACGATTCTCTTGTTAGTATTAAAAGCATAAAAGCAACAATTTGTTAAAGAAAAGCATTGAACTAATTATGACTCTTTGATTACCTGTGATATAAACCAACCTTTGCCTAAGGCAGTGATGAGATTTGTTGCAAAGGTCTGAAGGTATCTGTGGTACCCAATGAGGAGTCAATCTCATGTGAAGACTGGCACAATGGGGCTCTAGAAACACATGGGACCAGAGCTCCAAGTGGCCCACAGGACGCTCCATCTCTATGTCTCTACTCCCTTTCTTCTGTAAACCTGCTCCATTTTTTCCCTACCGTGTGCTGGTTCCACCTGGAAGAAAAATGGCATTCAATGCCCCTCATTTTCATATCGGTAGTTCCATACCCTATAAAGAGATTGGCCTAATTATCTCTCAGTGCCAGATCCAAAATCCCAGGGAAGAACATCTTTGTAAGGTCCCACCCACCAATGAAGTATGGCTAGGAAGGCATCGTATAAAATGGGCGCTCCCAGTGCAATGATATAGATATATATGTTGGAGAAGGGCAAGCAGTTCTCAAAATGTTATAGGTCCAGAATGACAGTAAGTCTGCTTATACCTTAGTAGATCGACTGCAGAGTAAAAGGCACTGGGATGAGAAAGTATTCAACCACCCTATCCCTGATAAATGCTCTCATGGGATTAAGGAGAAGGGGTGGTAGAAGGAGCAGTGAGCTCTAGAGTGGAAAAATACTGTAATCAAAATCCCATCCCATTGACCGAATGAATCCACAGATAATGAAGCAGGAAAAAGGGTTGCTTGCCCTGAGATCTCTTTAGACAAGTTTTTGTGTCATAGGGCAATTCTAGCAAGTGACTCATGAGGGAAAAAAAATAAAAGGTTTCCTACAATATCAAACAAGTCCAAGATTAAAAGGAAACACTAATAACGCCCAGAGAGACCCTGGACTGCAACATTTCCAGGCAAGAGCATGCAAGTTTAGGTACCTCCAAGGCATTTTATTTGTTAATCGGGTGGAGAAATACAGTAGGCTTCAGGAAGCAGGAAGAAGAATATGAAACTATCACTAAGAATCAGCGCTAAAAAACCACATCACTTGTAGCCTGTTTCTGGTATAATGTTTTTCCTGTTTGTTTATAGATTCTGAATATTAAGTGAGTCTTTCGAGCAGTGGTTCCAGGGTGCTAGAGCAAAGAATCTCAGACAGCAAATGAAAAGTGAAGGCTGCAAAGTTCTGGGAATAATAGAAAAACAAATCTTAATTGAGCTGCTGTAAATATCCCAGCCAGAAAACAGAGCACATCAGCAAACTGTGCCGGCAGTGATGGTAGTGAATTGCTCCTCTCCACACAAAATGATCAGTAAGTGGTGCATAATAGGGTATTCTGAGGGTCAGGGGGAAGGAGGGAGTGATGAGGAGAGAGAGAAAGAAAAACAAATGGCATCTGTAAATTAAAACATCTCCTTAGTAAAGAGCACTTTTTTCTCAGCCAAAGCCAACAGCCCGGTTAAATGACCCTCTTGTAGTCACTCACCTAATGTACATTTTAGAAAGCCCATTAGCTGTAACTTTTTTATGACACGCACCATTTTAGGGTATCTGTAGTTATGTTTGAACGTGTCTTATCTCCACAATGAGATGATAAACCCTGTAAGGTAAGAAAGAGTTGGTTCCTTGGTTCATCTTTGTATGCCCTACAACATCTAGAAGAATTCATAAATGCCACGTACTGTGTGGGACACAGCAGCGTTGTGTCCCTATGGGGTCTTCCCAAACACCCTGCAAGGTGAGTAGCTAGCCGGTATCACTGAAGCTCAGACCAGTCACTTGCGACAATTCACACCACACCTGAGCTGAGAATGGAACCCAAGTCTACCGATTTCCAAAGTCTGTGCTCTTTCCTCCTTGTTGCACTGCCTATTTGGCAAATAGCAATCATATTTTCCAGTAATTAGGCTGATAACACTAATAATAGCTAATGTCATCAAGGACTTTCTCTGACCCAGGTCCTGGGGAGATGTTTTGCATTTATTATTATAATTAATCCTCACCACAGCCTGAGAGTTTGGTAGTATTATAACTTATTATACAAGGTGACAATGCACTGTAGAACTGTATGCCTAAAACCTATGTAATCCTTGCTAACAGATGTCACCCCAGTAAGTCGAACAATAAAAAAATACTATACGTGTTTAATAGATAAAGAAAAGTGAAACAGAGAGATGAATAAAATTGTCTAAATTTTATAATTAGTGTGTGCTTTCAATTATTATCCTATATTGATTTAAAAAAAAATACACACACAAACCAGCCAACATGTTTTGAGCAATTACTGTGCACCAGGCTCTGAGAATTTTCTAACTTAATCCTCACTACAACCCTTCGGGCAAGGCAGGTATTCAGTAAACTGTGGAATAAATGAACAATTGGAAATAGAAATAGAGCCACAACTATCATCAATTGCTAACATAAAACCCCAGAAACTCCCCTGTGTTTGCATTGGCAGCACCATGGTCCCGAGCTATGGAGGCCATAAAAAATGAAAGGGTATTGGAAACATAAGAGCAATTCAGACAGTAGGGAAAAAAAGATTTTAGTTTGAAAAATGAGTGTTGTATACAATCAATAACAATCTACCCAGTAGGAAACATTCCTCCTTTGTCGCTATGGGGCCTCAAATGAACTGTGCCAGAAAATCAGCATTTACAAATAAGACAAACAGAAGTCTTCAACTTAGTTTTGATTTTATATCAGAAATATAGCCCTCCTAATATTCTGTGGGATATATCCAGATGAATTCGATTATGATACAGTAGCCTTGGAAGAACAGAGCATCAGACAAAAGATAAACATGCCTTGGTTCTACTTCAGGCTTTCTCATCTTTCTCAGTCATTTGTCGTACCCACCAAATGTGTCTCTTTCACCTGAGGCTAGTTATGGTCATATGACTTGCTTTGGCCAACGGAAGTAGGCCAGCAGTGATGTGTCCCTTTTAGACAGAAGCTTTAGAATTAGTGCATAGTTTACATTGTTCTCTCTTCCATCATGATGAAAGATGATGATCTAAAATCATTTATTTGTCTGTCACCCCACATTCCTAAGGAAAAATGCCATGAAGCAGAGTACCCACAGTAGAAACACAGCATGGATAAGAAATAAAAATGTTGTTATAAGGCACTGAAATTTGTTGTTTGTTACTGCAGCATAACTTAGCCCAACCTGATTGATATACCAACTAATGAGCTGTGTGACCCTGAGCCAGTCATTTTACCCGATACCCACATTAGGTTTCTCATCTGTAAGCTCAAGAGGTTAGCCTAGAATAGGGACACTTAATCTGGGGGCCCATGAGTGGCTTCAGGATGACAATGAATCCCCAAAATTGTAGGTAATACTTTGTAAAAAAATTAGTAATGTATAAAAAAATTATAGGCAATATTTTGTGTGCATGTATATGTGTGTGTGTGTGAGAGAGAGAGAGAGAGAGAGAGAGAGAGAATTCACATTTTTCTGGAGAGAGGGTTCATAGTTATTTCAAATTTTAAGAGGGTCTATGTTACTCAAAATGAAGTTAAAAACCTAGATAATCTCTAAGGTCATTTTCAGTTCAAATGTACTTTGTAGCATCAAGAGTAGGAAAAAAGTAGCTAATTCAGTTCCTCTCTGATCTGTTATTTTGGGACTTGCCTCGAGTTAGATTTTATTTAGGTTGTTTTCAAATAAGATTAAGAGTACTGCTTCATAGGACTGCAAGTATCAAAATCTCAGGAGGTATTCCTGAGTGAAAACAGGAGATTCAGAGCAATTCTTTTCATTTATTTATTTATTTATGTATTTTAGATCTGTACCAGTTTAATAACACCGGTTTTTCACATGGCATAACAAAACATATCTCAACCTTTTAAATAATAAAGAAAAATACATATCTTTGCTCTAAATCTACTGTAGAGATAAAACAAAAGTATAATAGAGAAAACTGTAAACTTAGTATAAGGAAATCTGTACTTAAAAAGTAATTATAGTTTAAAAACTATTTGGAAAATTTAAAAAATCATGGGGTAGTGATTCACAAAAGTATTCACAGTAGGACTCCTTACATTAGAGCAATTGTTTTTACACTAAAGGAGGAAAAGTTCTTCAAAATTGAAAATGAAGACCCAGATCACATTTAGTGGGTAGGACCTGTGCCCAGTAGGAAAAAGAAAGGTTCCCTCTTCCAAAAATACATCCGCAAACGTGAGTTAATTCTTGAAAGGCCAGAGTGTAATTCTTTTTTTTTAATTTTATTTTTAATTTTATTTTTTTAAATTCATTTTTATTGTTAGACTTATTGGGGTGACATCTGTTAGCAAGGATTACATAGGTTTCAGGCATACAATTCTACAGTGTATTGTCAACTTGTTGTATAATAAGGTCACCACCTAATGTGACTTCTCTTTCCATTACCTTATATTTAGCTTCCCCCCTCCTCTCCCACCCGCTCCCCTTTCTCCCCTCCCTAACCCAGTCGTCCCCAAATAAACATTAAACTATTGATTGTGTCCATGGGTTATTTGTTTGTTCATTTCTTTTTTCTTTGCTTTCAGTTTTATATTCCGCATATGAGTGAAGTCATACAGTTCTTTAGCTGAAGGCAAGAGCTCTCTTAAATATGAAGATGGTTGCATAGACAGTTAGTAGAGAGAAACTGAGTTTTATAGGTGGACAATGTGGGTTCAACAAGCTGTTTGGGGCCACAGTGTTCTCATCTATAAAATAAGGACAGTTTTATATTCCGCATATGAGTGAAGTCATAAAAAAGGAAATGAATGAACAAACAAACAACCCATGGACACAATCGATAGTTTAATGTTTATTTGGGGGCGAGTGGGTTAGGGAGGGGAGAAAGGGGAGGGGGTGGGAGAGGAGGGGGGGAAGCTAAATATAAGGGGATGGAAAGAGAAGTCACATTAGGTGGTGAACTTATTATACATCAAGTTGACAATGCACTGTAGAATTGTATGCCTGAATCCTATGTAATCCTTGCTAACAGATGTCACCCCAATAAGTCTAACAATAAAAATAAATTAAAAAAATAAAATAAGGACAGTAATACTCGGGTATAACAGAGAGTGTCCTAGCAGCAAATCAATAATATATTCAAACAGGATTAATTGAGGTGGGTTTAATGAGAGACTATGCATAAAGCTGAGTTTGGGGTTCAGAGAAACTAACAAGGCACACTGAAGCACTCTGGGAAGGGTTGAAGTCAGGAGTCCTTTATCACTCCTAGATCTAAAGGGACAATGGAGAAAGAGGAAACAGATCCCACAAAAAAGAGAGAGCTTTAGCTGCAACTGTAGGTAGGGGCTACACAGCAGGGGTTGTGGCCTTCCAAGTGAAACATAGATACTGCTAATTCCTGGTGCAGTGGGAAGGAAGTCAAGGGAAAATATACCTTGAGCTTCCTTCCTCTCACCCTCCTCTATCCTGCTGGTGCCTCATATTGGCCAAACAACAGTAGAAACCAGTGGGCAAGGAAGCCCATTGATACGGTTCAGAGAAACTCAGTCTCCTGGGAGCAGAAAGATAGAGAAAGGGAGAAAGAGGATACGGAGGGAAAAGTGAGCATTCCTGCTCTTGGAGGTCATCGTAAAGATTCAAAGAGATAAATAACATTTAGATGATCTGAAGTGTTATACAAATAGTAGCTATTGTTTAATATTATATTAATGTGTATTTCACATTCTTTGCTAAAAACAGATTCTGATAGGTTTGTATGGGGCGAAAGTCCTTGGCCTCTGAGAGAGTAGGAGACGGGACATGGGTAGAGATTCATGCTTCAGAAGCCACTTTACTTAGGGGGGTGGTTTGGGGTTGCTGTTACTCAGGATAAACCAGCATCACTGCAGGGACAAAACATCCAAGACTTGTCTTCTGTTCTCCAGAAAACTATTTCAGATGGCCATGCTCAGCCCTAGAATGCCAAGACACCAGCCCTTCTGTGACACTTCCTGCTGCAATTCCAAGTAGCTCCTGTCTTCTGGCTTTTGAAGAGAGACACCTTTCTAAGCAACAAGATCTAGAATTAAATAAGCTCTTTATGCACATATCAGGAGGTGTATTTCCAAAACACTGAGTTCTTGTTCAAAATGCAACCCTACAATGTTTGGACTGTGTGATGCTCAGTAGCAGTTTGCATATTAAATTAGAGTGAAGCTTGTTTACTAACTGACATAGACATACTTAGCCCAGGAGTAATATGTAAAATGTGGGCAGGCCTTGGTTAATCATTCTTACTGCACCCAGTGAAGGCAGCTTCTCCAGAGAAAGATGGTAGGACTATAACATCAGGAGACTGTAACTTACTTTACTAGGAGAGTCCTAACCTAAGGAGAGACAGCTGATGTTTGGACCTACTCAGCTTCCCTTCTTTTGTCTCCTTAAGAAAATGCCCCTCCTTCACTGGATGGGGTCTAGGACTATAAGTGTGTGACCTGAGCTGGATCAGTCAGATCCTCTCCTCTAGGAATTGGAATCTTCAGGTCAGTGACTCGGGGGAAAATCCATTGAAATTAATCAATCCCATTAGTGGTACTCCAAAACCCCCCACTCATTCATTACTGCCTCCTACAGATCCCTCAATAAGCCCGGACTCCCACTTGTTGAGACCTTATTGCTCAGCGATTCCTTTCATTCCCTGAGCTCTCCTGTAACCCTTTAAATTCATTGTTCCTCGGCTTACGCTCGTTAGCTAGGCCGGGACACACAGGGGTGGTCTAGGTTGGAGGACTGACAAGGATGACGTCTGGGACGAGATTTTAGCATCCCTTCACTTTAGCTTACCCACAAACCAGCTAATAAGCAGTGCAAGTGCTAGATGCCGGCAAAAATACACTTGAATGAGTGGGTTCTGATCCTTCGTAGAAGCATGAGGCTCAGAGGACACATGACCTCATGTAACGTGAGAATCCCACCTTCTATACCTTCATAGTGGACTAACGGCCACATCAGCGTTCAAGCACCTAACTATGGCCACAGAGGAAAAGCTCTGCCACTCACGGTGGCGTCTGTCCCCTAGGCTGTCACTGAGCCCATAACAGGCTTGGCCATGCCACATCACTATTAGTCAAAGCCACCTCTCTACCTGTGACAAGCACAGCTGATGAATTCTAGTCCCTCCCTATCTGAGTCCTGCTTTCTGTCTTATTATCGACTGTTCCCTCACCTACTCTACGGAATGTTTATGGGGAGAATGCATTTATGTGCATTATCACTATTATCTTAACATTTCACCTATGTAGTAGTAATTATTATTTTTTCACTTTATAGGTGAAGGAATGAAAGTTCACATAAGAGATCAATGCTCCTAAGCTGCAGCACAGGAATTCAAACTCAGAGCTGTTTGACTTCAAGGTCCACACTCCAGCCTATCCCATGCTGCCCAGTTTTTGATCCCAATTCTGAATCTAAATTTTTGTCCTTGGATAATTCACTCGCTTCTCTGGGCTTCTTTGTGGTAAGTACATCATTGTATCTTTCCACAACATTGCTGGAATAAGATGGATAGGGAATAAATGAGAGTACTGGGTTAGGTGACAAGAATGCTTCTAATACCTGGGAAACCAGGCAGCTATTTCTATTCTTTTTGCATTTTGCAATGACTACTTTCTAAAAACATCAAATACAAACGTTCTATCTTTGGCTTGGATTTGGAAGTTCTACCCACTTTAAACCAATGAAAAACCCCAGGCATTTCTAACTATCTATTGTATCTTTCTTGCATTTATGTATTTCTTTCTACATTTGCTGGTCAAGGCTTAATTTGAAGGTCTCAGGGGCAGCTTCTCTTCAGATTACTCCCTAAGTATCTCCTACTTGAAAGTAAATTGCTGGAATTACCATCATCATTAGCTTAGAATATTTAATGCTAGTTTAACACTTATCCTAAGCCCTAAACTGAGGATTCTTTTGTCCTGTTTCCAGCATCCCAAGTGTATCTAGGTGGCCAACATCAGGCAGGACATAAAAGTGAGCTTCTGTGACCCAGGAGCCAAGCTGCGTCAGAGAACTGCCCTTTCTAGAACAAAATCCTAAATCAAGCAACCCTACAGCAGGGGCCCTTCTCCCAAGTGTTGGTTTTCATCTCAAAGGAAATAATTGGATTTCTGCAGTGAGCTCTGTTATCTACTCCCACCAGCTGCATGGCCACAAAACCATTAACTCCTTGCAGAGCATTTTATCTCAGCAGGAGGAAGAAGTAAAAAGGAGAAACACCTCACTAGGGGCCAAGTGAAAGGGTAATATTTTTTAAGTGATGCCATGTAAATTCCACTAATGTGGTATTCACCTCAACTGGCTTGAAATCATGGTCAACATTTGAAAATAAAAGCCAGAGAACTTGGAACAGAACAGATTTCTGCCTTCAAGAGCAACCCTGTATATCACCCAACAGTTGCAAGAAGAATCTGAAATTCCACCTCAAAGCTGCTTCATTCTCTCCTGAACTGCACTTTCACAACCATCTCCAAGTGAGAGGTGGAGCCAGTCTCTCCACTTCCTCTGCTTACATTTGCTCTCTACTCAATGGGGCTTTTAAAGGTTCATAAGATCCTCCCACATCAGTGTGAATCAGACACCAACTAAAGAAAAGACAGGAGTTGAAAATGCAAAGGCAGATGCAATACAGCCTCTGCCCCTGGAAGCCGCCAATAGAGCACTTTGAATTAATTAATAGAAAGGGTGATAGGGAAGTGGTAATACTGACTGAGAAATAGAGGTACAATGAATGTATCTTAGTTCTGTGAATTATACCCTCACAAGTTACCTCATTTCAGTTATTTCTAATTTTCTTATATATGGAAACAAGGCTCAACAAAAATTAATTTTTCCCTTTGTTTAACAATTTAAGGCTCAGTCAGATTCCAGGATGATGAGAAAATTTCCGTGGATTTGACTACTTATGGGTATCACTCTAAATTCTTTTGGAGCTCCACCCAGGATTAGCTATGCAATAAAATGAGCTCATGGGAGCCAGGTCTTGTCTATAATGAGATAACCCCACACAGACAATAGACTAGACAAAAGCCAAAGTTTGAGAAAAATAACTGAAGTTTAAGGAGTATCTTTGAGAGTCCTCCAATTCTTCTAATCCAAACTTTGCTGCATTATCCTTTAAATTGAGTGATAGTATCTTGTCAATTGTTTTAAACATTTTTTTCAAACTTGGTTATAACAGTTGGAGTGACCATATCTGTTTGAACAGCTGCACACCATTCACAAAGGAACTAGTCCTTTCTGCACCTCGGGGGGATCCTGAGACACAGAAGTACACCCTTTTCTCCCTTTAGTTAGAGTTAGTTGACCTTGGCCTTGCATTATTTTGCTCAACTTTTTCTTCTATCCTTAGAAGGTTAATTCTTCAAAGGATTTTCAAAACCTATTTCCTTTGAGAAGTTTTTATAAGCAACATGAGTTTGCCCTGCCACCTTCTTAAACTTCTTATATTTGAATTTAAAGAATTTGGGAGGAAAGGGGCTTGTAGTTGAAGAACTTGGAAGCCAACCTCCAAATGATAGTCCCATGTTACATTAGTGAGCACAAGTCACCATTAGGGATTTTTCATAATCACTATGAAAAGAAAGAATCACAAAAGTCGAATGTCAGCCAGGAAATAAGTAGGTTACATTTGGGCAGATGGTTAATATTATGGGGAAGGATATTCAGATTCTTTAATTTTTTTTTCTTAACAGCAATATCAACAAAACAAGGGAACCCTTCTTGGGCATTTGAGGTGAAAAACTCACAGTGCTCATACTTAGGCTGACCTCATGGCTAATTTCTCAGTCAATGATCGCCTATTGACCAACACTGCTTGGATAGACTATTCCTATGATGTAACTTGTATTTTCTGCCTAATGGGTTGTTTTATTCGATTGCTGTCTTGCACATTCATAAAGTTGTCATTAAAATTGTTTCTAGCAAAGTGAAACATTGCACTTGGACTTGCACTTTCCCCTCCAAAGCTAATTAATGTTTCAAAATGTCCCCTCCGAATTACAACCATGAATAGTTACACACAGTGTTTATTTAGATTTGCCAAATGATAGGAAACTTTCCCAAAGTATTGTACGGAAAGGTTATCAGCCATGGAGCCATGAAGGATTAAACGACTCACCTAAATTTATCAGGCATCAATACATGGATACCACATAATTACAATGAAATGAATATGCATAATTCACAATACACACTTTGCAAACATGCAGACAGCACCATCATCACCACCTCACATACCCAGAAAAGTATAATTTTGAGTGCAGCATGTCCCCCAAACAGAAACCAACACCTACATCCGTGTTCAGCTTAAGACTTAAGTAGTTCCAATGCAACCAAAATCAATTATAGAGAGACTTTGAGATTTAAAGGATTACATTAGATTTCTTCCTCCTTAGTGACTTTGGAACCTAACCCCAAGTACTTTGCAACCTCACTATACCCCACAACCAAAAGCACTAACTTCTGAAGCTAATTGAGCTTTCCATTGTGCTTCACTCATTGCAGGCATCACCATTTTTCACCTTAACAAATGCTTTGATACTTGGAATCATCATTAACTTAACCTTTTCCGTTTCCAATAATATTTAGTTTTGGAGCACACACTATATGCGAGAGACTGTGCCAGATGTTTGAGGGGTTAAAAAGAAATATGTAAAACACTCTCTGACCGCATTAAGGCTGAAATTGCACAGAGTGAGATATGTTGGTCTGAAAAAGGTAATTAAGGAAATACAACGAAAGAACAAAATAACAATGGAAATCACTCTGGGCATGGGCAAAGGGGGAAGACCTTAGGCAGCAAGTACCATGTGGCCAATGCCCTG
This sequence comes from Lyroderma lyra, assembly GCA_004026885.1. Lineage (NCBI taxonomy): Eukaryota > Metazoa > Chordata > Mammalia > Chiroptera > Megadermatidae > Lyroderma > Lyroderma lyra. Next base: position 22,075 of record PVJL010009804.1, on the reverse strand, counting down.
CAATCATGATGGTCTTAACATTTACTCGTGTCAATTTATTCACAGTCTTCAAGCTGTTTCATTTGTGCAGATTTATGCCACAGCCATTGTCTTATACTTATCCTGGACCGTGTGCTTTGCCTCCAAGATTCTGTTTTTGCTCTTTCTAAATCTAGGCTTGAATTATTCCTTGAGCATATTCTGTTTCTTTAATGTCTTCTTCGTGTCCTAATTAGGGTAACCCAAAATTACAGAGTGGGCATTCCGTTTTTAAAAGCTACTCTTTTTATGTGATAGTCCCTTTTAGAAATTGACTATGAACTCATTTTACCCTTCTCTGATTAAAAAAAAAAATCCAATGATTATGTCTGAAACATGCCCATTTGTTCCCCTTCTCTGCCATTATGGATGCCAAGGGTTACTCAGCCACTCCCTCCCATGTTTCCCATACCTTCTGTTTCACCAGCTGGATTTTCCTTTCTGGTCAGAATTTGGTGGAAGCTCTATTCATTTTGCCTTTTAATCAGCTGTTCCACTTTTAGCAGCAGGCGCCTCCCAGCAGATGTCTGGAGAGTTAAAGTCATGACATCACAGCACTTATTACAGGGCTGAGTGGTCCTTATGCCTCACCACTTCTCTGCATCCTTTCCTTTCTGCCCACAGGCTTCCATACACGGTCCTCGAGATTTTCATGTGGTATTCTGTTAACATCTTGGGCTTTGACTTGAGTAGGGGGGTTGGGGCTAAGAAAGGTTGGAATACCAACTTAACAGATATGGGATTAAGGATAGGTTGGTGAGTAGGGTTCAAATCATTCTGCAGGTCCTGCAAGGACACAAGCAAAGGGCAAAAACCCTGCTTTAGTGTAGCTGGTTTTAGGAAAGAAAACTCCACTCCAGCAGCAGGAGTAGATAGAACATGTGACTGAGGTGATAGCAATATTACATTTTACTCTATGACTAAAGTGATTGGTCAGAGGTGAGCAGACTAATAGAGTAAACATCAGGACATTGGTGGGGATGTTGGGATGAAGGTTCTCTTGCCTGTAGAGGTGACCCAGGGAGCTGCTTGTAGCCATCCTGGGCCCACAAGAAAAACTATTACAATTTTAGATAAAGTTGATACCCTGGGAGGAGAAATGGATAAAATAAAAGAAATTTATTAATAACATTGAGTCACAAAAACAAGGCTTCCCTGTGGCTCCTCTCTAGAATTTTCAGTTCTTTTTAATATTTCAGCCTGTATGAGTTGGGGTTTCTATTAAAAATGTGTCCCTCCGTTCCATAACCTATCTGAAGCAACTGTGTTTCAACAAAAACTAGGAGACTGTGTTAAAATATTAAGTTTATTTTGTTGATATTTCTTAATTAATTAATTGTATTTCTGTGTATAAAACCTGGGCAAACAGAAATAGTTTGTTTGTAAATTCAAAAATGCCAGTGTACATAGAGGAACAAAATTAAGTTGCAACATACACAGCATGATTGTAGGAACGAGTGTTAGGAATTGGTCCTGGCTAGGGCCCGGCAGACTTTGGGCTGAGATGGAAAGGAGGTTCGAGAAGATACGAAGAAATTCCCAGCAGACAAAGCGCAAAAGGGAAGATGGGTGATCTGTGTCAGAGACGGACGGATTGAGGGAGCTCTCCCTGGTGTGGGAGACAGAGTGGGGGATCCAAGGGCAGCTTCACTAACCTGAGGACTGGTGGGGTTGGGGCAACAGCTGGATTGGAGTTCAGAGTTTGTAGGGAGCCAAGTGGGGTCAAAAGAGGACTGGAAGATTGAAAGAACAAAAAATAACTGAGGTATGAGACATGACACAAAGAGAAAAGATGAGTCTGGCAGGAATAAAGAAATGGGAAGTTGGAGGAAGCAGCATGTGGTCAGTGAGTCAGCTCCGAGTTATGATCACTTCAGGGCATCTTCGTCTTCTACTCTCTGCCTTGCCTCTGTGCGCACTACAGGAAGCACAGAAAAATTATTCTTTCAAAATGCTGAATTTGGGGGTTCCCTGGTGGTGTAGTGGCTAGGCTTCGGCGCTCTCAACACCGTGGCCTGGGTTCGATTCCCGGCCAGGGAACTACCCCAAAACACAAAAACAAAACCAAAACAAAACAAAAAAAACAAAAATGCTGAATTTCCCCAATGCACCCTCTGCCCTTGCCTCTGTGGCCTCAGTTTTTGACATAGGCATAAACATATAGTGTGTAAGCAGTTGGTGGCAGCAACTGGATCACCTAGCCAAATATCACTGATGTACAAAGATCTGACAATTAAGTTTGAGCACTCATCCTAGAAAGAGTGCTGACTACCTCATTGCTGAGTATCACCGCAGTCACGTTTGAGGTCCTCCCCTTGGGAAGCTGTGCACCGATGCCAGCACCTAGTGCACCCTTCAAAGCAATTTAGGAACTCTTTTTCTGGAATGGCCATCAGAACTCTTGTCATATTACCCTTGATATTCTGAATGTCATTAAAATGTCTTCCTTTCAATATTTCCTTTATCTTCAGGTAAAGAAAAAAGTCATTGGGGGCCAGATCAGGTGAGTAGGGAGGGTGTTCCAATACAGTTATTTGTTTACTGACTAAAAACTCCCTCACAGACAGTGCCGTGTGAGCTGGTGCATTGTCATGATGCAAGAGCCATGAGTTGTTGGCAGAAAGTTCAGGTCATTTTCGTCTAACTTTTTCATGCAACTTTTTCAGCACTTCCAAATACTAAACTGGTTGACTATCCAGTTGGTGCAAATTCATAATGAACAATCCCTCTGATATCAAAAAAAGTTAGCAACATTGTTTCGACTCTTAATTTGAACTGACAGAACATTTTTGGTTGTGGAGAATTAGCTGACTTCCATTGTGCACTCTGACGCTTTGTTTCGGGGTCTATGGGTACACCCATATCTCATCACCAGTGATAATACGGCACGAAACATTGTCTTGCCTCTCCAGAAGGTCTTGGCAAACTTAGACTCTCTTTTGCTTTCATTCAAGAGTGAGCTCCTTCGGGACCATTTCTGCACACATCTTTCTCACGCCAAGGTTTTCAGTTAAGATTTTCCAAATTGTTTCTCCATCAATGTTTACTTGCTCTGTTTTGCCTCTTACAGTCAGCCGATGATTTTGACACATAATTCAATGCATTTTTGCAATGTTTTCATCACTTCTGCCCATTATCGGTCACCCTGACCTCTCTTCATCAGTGACATTCTCCTCTCCCCTCAGAAAAATGTTTAATCCATTGTACACTGTCTCTTTCTTCATGGCATTATCCCCATAAACTTGAACTAACATGTCCCTGATTTCACTTCCACTCTTGCCAAGTTTAACAAGAAATTTAATGTTTATTCATTGTTCTAATTCAAGGTTCAACTTTGTCACAACAGCGCACAAAACCACGCAACAGCAATAATGAGTCCCACTCAGCAAGGCACCACCACACATCAACACGAACACACCTGTGAGACACAGATACACCCAGGTTATGAAACCTTACTCAGTTGTACAGTGCTGCCAGTGTACGGGCATTATGGCACGTTTGCAAACTTAATGATCAGAACTTGTATGTAGAATTCCATTCCTCCTCCCCACCAACTATGTATATAAACATCTACCAATCTTACATATATCCATAAGAATAAACCTATAAAACATCCCTTTTCAGATATCAATAGTGACCCTAATCAGAAAGATTGGATTTTTCTAATAAGCTTTATAGTACTTTTCCCAAGACTTTCCTTCCCTATTAAACTAATTTCATTCCACTATAACAGGAAAAGCAACTTGTAAAAACCCTAAGTGGCTATAGGGAATTATATAATCCACTCCCTTCCTGGGAAATGGATGCCCAGAAAAATATAGATATTCACACAGTCAGCTTGTGGCCAGCAGGCAGCATTGTGGTGTCCTGAGCCCTAAGTCCAGGTTTGTTCCTCTACATCATGAGGGCCTCTTCTCAGGCCACTTTTTCCACCAAACTAAACTTTGCCTAGAATCCATCTATTATACCAAGATCTCTCCAGTTGATTGATCTGGGGGTGGGCAATTGATCCAGATTAGTAAATCAGAGTCTTTTCTCTATGAAATTTAGAACTGGAAAAAAGAGAGAAAGGGAGAGAGGGAGAGACATAGAGACAGAGACAGACAGAGAGAAAGAGAAAGAGAAAACAATGAGAGGCAGAGAAAGACAGAGAAAAAAATAGTTTTAGAGAGTTACAATTGTAATATTTAAACTGAAAAGCATTGGAAAACTAGTTTTTTGTTTTGTTTTGTTTTTTAAAATCAGGTGAATAAGAAATGCAGAGGAGCTAGTAGTCATTTTAAAAGAGAACAACAATGCAAGATACACTCTTGACTGTTTCAGGCCCTGGTTCCCCTCTGCTCCTGGCTTAGCTATATCCCTGCCCTGGAATACTCTAAACCAGGGGTCCCCAACTTTTCTGGCACCAGGGACCGGTTTTATGGAAGACAATTTTTCCATGGCTGGGGAGGAAAGGGAGCGGGATGGTTTCAGGATGATTCAAGTGCATTACATTTATTGTGCCCTTTATTTCTATTATTATTATTACTACATTGTAACATGTAATGAAATAATTGTACAACTCACTTGCCACTATAAAGCCTGCCACCAGATGCAGCTTAATTGTCACTTGCCCCTCACTATAGGGTTTTGATATGAGTCAGCAAGCAGTTGATTTATTATGGTCCCTGTGCAGTCAAACCTCTCTGCTAATGCTAATCTGTATTTGCAGCTGCTCCCCAGCACTAGCGTCACCCCCTCAGCTCCACCTCAGATCATCAGGCATTGATTCCCATAAGGAGCACACGACCTGGATCCCTCACAGGCACAGTTCACAATAGGGTTTGTGCTCCTATGAGAATCTAACGCTGATCTGACAGGAGGCGGAGCACAGGTGATAATGTGAGAGATGGGGAGCGGCTGTAAGTACAGAGGAAGCTTTGCCTGCTTGCCTGCCACTCACCTCCTGCTGTGTGGCCCGGTTCTTAACAGTCCACAGACTAGTACAGGTCCATGGCCTGGGGACCGGGGACCTCTGCTCTAAACCACCTCCTTGTCCTAGTAATAAATTATCTTTTGGCTTAAGCTGGTTTTCATGGGTTTCATTCACATATAATCAATGAGTCTTGATGAATAAAATCCAGGGCTGAGGAACAAATCTGAGATGTGATGACATGGTTGGGGAGAACACAGCCTTGGCAGCTCACCCTCTCACCCACCACCAGCCAACACTGTTAATACTTTTCTTCTGCTAGCAAATATGCAAGAACTAACCAGAAAAGAAAGCTGCTTTTAAATGCCGCCTTTAAAATGTAAAGAGGAGGGTTCAAGATTCCCTTGCAGATCTCAAAAATAGCTTGTTTCACTCCACTTTCTCCTACATACATCTTAGAGGACAAATAAAGCAAAAAACCCAGTTGCTTTAGTCATTTACAAAAATGGCTAGAATTGAAGCAAATGAAAGCAGAAACTCTTACTCGTGGGCTAAATACCACAAAGGGCTGCCGCAGACCAGAATTTATGTGATGATGAATTAGTGCATTGTGTCTCCAAAAATTAAAATATGCACATTCTCCTTGTTTCCAAAACAGTCTCTCTGTCTCAGTCTCTCTCTCTCTCTCTCTCTCTCACACACACACACGCACACATGCACACATGTGTGCGCGCACGCACACACACACACGCACGCACACACACACACACACACTCACATTCTTTACTCAGTCCTAATGCCTCATTTCACACTCTGTCAATTCAGTGTAGGAAGACAGATTTACCTATTCACTGTCATCCTCCACATTATTTTGAAGCAAATCCTAGACTTGATAGAAGAAAAACTTTCCTTCTACCCTTTTAGGAGCAGTGACTGGAGGCCTATAAATTAAACTGACAAAAGACACGTTAAAAAGAGAAAAGGTATATTAATTTATTAACTTTACATACACAGAGACTTCACAGACGGAAGTGAGTACCCAAAGGAGTGGTGACATTTGAGAGCTTATAGGCCATCTAAATAGGAGGAACAGAGGGACACTTTGGAGAGAACAAATGACTTCTTAAAAGGTGAGAAGAAAGGGCACTTACGTTACCAGGTTCAGGGGCTGCTTGCCGCTTCCAAAAATTGAGAGACAAAATTGGTAGAAAGAAAACTAGGTTTATTCAAACTAGTGGCTTTCATGGGAGGCAATAGACTCTTCTCTCGAAGACCACCTTGTAGCAAGGCTTTATAAGCGTGCAGGCTGGGGAAGAACAAAGGAAGACTGGGGAGTTGGTGTTGCAGGCTCGAGCACTGGTAGCTGAGAAATCACTTCCCAGGGCCTGGTCTGCTTCCAAGATGATGTTGTCTTAGACCCAGGACATGCATTCCAGCACTCAGTTGCCTGAGGATTAAGGTGTTAGTGCTTTTGCTGATTAGCTGGGTTAACGAGGTATGTGTAGCCATAAGAAAGAGAACAAAGCAGAATCATGAAACGAAGAGAAAACAAAAACTATTAAGTAATTCAGGCTATAAACTAAATGGATTAACAAAGCAGGAGCTAATAACTAAGTTACTGATTTCTTGAGTTTTACCCTTACATATTTGGTAACATCAGTAAGTTTTTGGAAAGATAAATGGGCTTTTAGGAGAATAGATGGGATATTCTAGTTTGTGATAATGCCTATCTGGGCATGGGGTTGACTTCTCGTCTCCCAGAAGCAAAGATTGGAGTTGCTCCATGGATGAGATTTATGACAATTGAGTTATTCTGGAAGGCACTGTTTTTAGGCAGATAAGGGATTTCAGGAATTCAATGCCTTCGGCTAAAAATAGTTTTTATGCCAAAGTGGCATATTTTGAGGTGATCTATCTTGATTGCCTCCAACATCATACCACCACATCTATGGATAAAATCAGTTGATGTGAAAAGGCAAGTCTATGTAGAAGAGGCATTAGGAGGACAAGAATTGTCTAAAGGAGGAGAACTGAAAGGGAGGCACCCTCGGGAAGTGCCCTCCAGTATTAGAAAATGCACTTCATGGTGAATGACAGCATTCAGAATACACGACTGCAAAATATGGCACCCTGGAATATTGAATATTTTAAGCTGAAGAAGGTTGAGAAAATGGCAGAAGCAAGGTCTCGCTGACTTTCTTGTGTTTTTCTCTCCTGAAACCAGTCATAAGACCCTGATGCGAGAGGTGCCCTCCTTACACCTGTGGGAAAGGATCATCCTCGTCTCCAAGACAGAGACACACAGAGAGCAATCTGAATGAACAGCCCTTACTAAGCTTCCCCCACTTCACCACCTTGGCCTTACATCCTTTGTCCTGCCGTATTTCTCCACGACTTCCCACTCTTCATCAAACCTAGCACAAAAATACTCAGGTTCAACCATCTCCTTGAATCTTCCTTTTCTTATGAAGGCTCCTGTGTTTCTTAAAACTTATATTAAATAAATGTGTATGCTTTTATTTTGTTAAACTTTGTCAAATTTTTGGACCCAGCCAGAGACCCTAAAAGATTCAAGAAAAACTTCCCTTGCATGAGCCTGAAATTCTAACGAGACTTGATTTATATCAAGCTCAGGTTGTAAATGGTGTTTTTTTCTGATCATTTAACTGAAAGGTAGAGCTGTTTCTGACTGGCCATTTTTATCTTTCTCTTAATTCTTCCTGGAGACTGACCTCCTCTAGAAAGTATAATCTGAGTCACTAAATGCTTGAGGGAGGGTCCATTATAGCTGAATATTTGGGAGTTACACCAATTTAGCCTCTGCAGTGATTCTCAACCGTCCTCACGCCGTGATCCTATAATACAGTTCCTCATGGGGTGGTGACCCCCATAAAATTATTTTTGTTGCTACTTCATAACTGTAATGTTGCTGCTGTTATGAATCGTCATGTAAATATCTGTGTTTTCCGATGGTCTTAGGCGACCCCTGTGAAAGGGTCGTTCGACCCCCAAAGGGGTTGCGACCCACAGGTTGAGAACCGCTGAGAGTGAGTACAATGGATATTCAGATGAAGAGAAGTGAATTATTTCTCTCTTGCTTCTGCTAAGGAAAGAAAACAGACTTAGAGACTGTGTCTGGGAGCGGTAGGTGCTTTAAGGAGAGGTGACAGATCAGAGGCATAAAATCCGAAGTGAAGTGACCTAGGGAGACCTTTTCTGAAGTTGTCAGAGAAAGAGCAGTCAAGAAGTACAGACCCCAAGGCTGAGTACGGCAAAGGGTGGGTCAAACTCGAGGTAATTCTGAAGAGTTAGGACTTAGTTTAAGAGGCAAACACAAATTAAAAATAAGAGGCTTAACTCTCCCTGTGGAAAATAAAGGAAGAGACTTTTGTCTCTCCCATCCCTTTTTCTATTAGAATTTCTGTATCCTTTTCAAATGTATGTAAATCTTTTTAATTGCTAAATAAGCTTCCTGCTAGTCTTACAACTCAGGAAAATTTCCTTGAAGACCTGGAAGCCATCTGTTTGGAATGTAATCAGTAAGAAATAATGCCCATTCCCCCAGTGTCCCAGGACAATTTGGGTCTATCTGACTTTTCACATGAATGCAAATTACACAACCTCTCTAAAGTGCCCTTCACTCAGCTGTATAAAAGAATGGGGTTTCTCTCTATGTTTGCATCTTCGTCTTTCTGGTACAGATAGGGAAACACCTTGCAAATAGTTATTTTCTTTATAACTTTATAAATTTACTATAACGTAAATTTCCCTTTCAAAAGGTCAACTACTACTCTGTCTTCAGAGCTTCTCCTACGTCCACTGTTTCTCAAAATACTGCTTATGCCAGAGAAGCATATTTAAGGTGGCATATTCTGGTCTCTTACATCTACCTTTCTATGGTCCTCTGACAGACGTCAGGAGTACTTTGTAGACCCTGGGATGGTGAGCATCATCCCCAGACCATTAGCATCAGGAGGTATGAACCCTTGACTCTGTGAGGCCTCCCCTCCGGGAGTGTATGCCTGCTTGTGGCATGAGACACATCAGTGCATTCTTGACACCAGCATGCTGCTGAGGGAAGAAGGTAGAGGCCAATAGGAGGAGGTTGCCTGGGGCAACCATAAACCAGCGGTCTTGGGGTGTGTTGTGAGCTGGGGGTCTTGAGTACCATTGATGGAGGAAAAGATCCTCCTACCCGCTTCCAAAGCAGGGCAGCAGAGTCTCCAGTCTAAGACAGGTTGGCTGGAAAGTTCGATGCTTCCAGAGTGCATGGCATTACAGGTGGGGAGATTTCAATGGAAAGAGGACAGAGAATAGCTCTTGTTTGCTTTCAGGAAGTGGCTTTGGCTGCCTGCTAGGCACAGGGAGCAGCTCTGGCGCCCGGCCCCTGGTTCCCCGCTGGCCGGAGGAAGTAGGTAGATGGGCAGGAGCAACGTGTGCACACACGCCCAGCACTGGGATTGCTTGGCTGGGGGAGGGAGACGGCTCCCTTTTTTGCAGCTGCCTGTGTCCTTCATACGATTATATCTTCTTAAAAAGGAAGAAGGGGGCTCCAGCACAGTCTAGGACTGGTGTGGCCTGGCAGAGGGTGACTTGGTTATTTTGGGGGGGTATTTTAGAGGGAACAGGATTTGAGGCAGAAGCCTGCCACTCTGCCAAAATTGCACAGCTTTGAATCAAGACTCCTTTCCTTTTTCACCAAACCTCTGCATCTGGAATTTGCCTATGGGTGGGACAGCGGGACCCACTTGCTGTTTGATGACATTCTCAGATACTACTGGCTTTCCTTTATTTCTAAAATAAGTCAGGTTTTTTTCTCCCCCAAGTAAAACAGGCATTGGAGCTCTCTCTCAAGTGCTCCGATGTCAGCAGTGGAAAATGTTGACTGTGTGGAGTCCTAGACACCTCACAGGGAAGTCAGAATGCCTGGTGAAATGCTCAGGACATTTGTCAGACATCTCTATGTAAAGGTGGCCCTGCATTCTGCATTTTCAGGATCTAACACCTTAAGTTTAGTTTGATTCAACAATGTATTTATTTAGTTTAAAACCTTTTAAAATCTTTTTCTTTTCTTTGTTTCCCTCCTTAATGCAGTTTCAATGATGTTTACTCTGTTTACTATGTACCAGTTTCTGTTTACTATACATACCGGTTTCAATGACTCTGTTTACGTTGATGTGAAAGACGTCTTTTCAACATCTGTGTAAGATCCATCCTAATCCCTGAAACCACTGGAAGCACCTTCTTTTCTTTTTCAAATCACCCGGGAACTGGTGGGTCATCTCTTTCTTCCATTTGTTCTGCCTCTTATTATGTGTCTATAAAAACCTTCTGGCCATGCAGGGAAATGAAGAGATGGCCTTTGGACAGGAGTCTGCCATCCTCTCGGAATGCTGGCATTTCTAATAAGCCTACTTTTCTTTCTATCAATCTTGTCTCTCAAATTTTGGAGGCAGCAAGCAGCATCTGAACCTGGTAACACCAAAAACTGATGAAAGAAACTCCATGCTCTAGTGGGTTTCTCCATAATCAAGGAGCCCTGTTACAAAGCTGGCTTTGTAAGGAGGCCGTAGTTCTCGGGCTGGACCGGCCAGACTGACTTCCAGGCCCCAGAAGTGAGTGAGACCCAAGCCTGACTCCAGCTGGGAAACTGAAACGTGCTAGGGAAAAATATCTAGGAGGAAAGAAAAAGGCAACTCATTAAATTGCCTGCTTGCCACATAAAACACAGCTTTAGAGATAGGGGGGAAGTGCAATTTCTCAGATCCAGAAATAGAGATTTCAAGAATGTTCATAAGGGATGTGCTTCAAAGTTGGAGGACTGATCATCCACTCCCAAAAATTTCTCAAGGAACATATGTGCACAGATGCCACACATATCTGTTCTGAACTGAATTAACATGTTCAGGGTGGGGAGGGGGATGAAATTTTAAGGCCTCAAAAATAGTACCAGTGGCTAGAAGAGCTATTCAAAAGGGAATTTGTAAATGCCTTGGGTTGGAATTCTGAACCTCAGGCTAAAAGAAGATCTAGTGCTCACTACACAGCTCAAGCTGAGTTGAACTATGACTCTTAATGAATTTCAATTTGGTGATCAATAGATATAACTTATTCTATGTCCCTTTAGCCATAGACTAAAGTATAACCATTGTTTTAGTCATGTATGATGCAACTGATTAAAGAAGCACATCAGAAGCATTTGTAGAGCCTATGTAAGTGCCCTCTATAACACTGAATTTGAAAATATTTTGTAATTGATGGCAAAGTGTACTAACTACAACCTGAAGTTATTACACTTTGTGATACTTTTTCCCCAATAGAATATAAATATGCAAATTCCAGTGAGGATGTAGAGGCTTTTTCCATATTCTGGATAGTACCTAACCACATAGCCATTACAAAACATCCAAGTGCTCATTCTTCTTGCTTATTATCAGATGTGTTTTCCAATGGATATAATGATATGAGCTCACAGAGCGAGTAACTCAAAGGTACCAGGGTTTTGCAAACTCGTTCAAAAGGCAGCATAAGGCCTCTCACTAAAGCAGGACCAATAATGAAGCAACAACAGTAAGAAGGCTGTGCTAGACACTTCTCCCATGAAGAAATACAAATGGCCAGCAGACATATGAAAAAATGCTCATCCTCATTAGCTATCAGGGAAATGCAAATCAAAACCACAATGAGATACCACCTCACACCTGTGAGAATGGCTATTATCAACAAGACAAGGAATAACAAGTGCTGGAGAGGATGTG
>PVJL010009804.1:0-10287 GCA_004026885.1 Lyroderma lyra | reverse complement strand
AGTCCACAAAGACTTATGTACCCCAATGTTCATCACAGTGCTGTTCACAGTGGCCAAAACATGGAAACAACCCAAGTGCCCTGCGACAGATGACTGGATAAAGAAGCTGTGGTACATATACACAATGGTATATTACTCAACTGTAAGAAAAGATGAAATGTTGCCATTTGCAACAAACTGGATGTACCTGGAGATCATCATGCTTGTGAGATAAGCCAGACAGAAAAAACAAAGAACTGCATGATTTCGCTCATATGTGGAATATAAAACTGAAAGCAAAGAAAAAAGAAATGAACAAACAACCCATGGACACAATCAATAGTTTAATGTTTATTTGGGGATGAGTGGGTTAGGGAGGGGAGAAAGGGGAGGGGTGGGAGAGGAGGGGGGGGAAGCTAAATATAAGGTGATGGAAAGAGAAGTCACATTAGGTGGGGAACTGATTATACAACAAGTTGACAATGCACTGTAGAATTGTGTGCCTGAAACCTATGTAATCCTTGCTAACAGATGTCACCCCAATAAGTCTAACAATAAAAATGAATTAAAAAAAAAAGAAGGCTGTGCTAGGATTGAAGTTGCTTTTCAAAGGTATTATTATTATTGCTATTATTAAAATCCTACTCTCACTCTGCTTTCTTCTTTTACTTCATGAAAAGACATTTCCACTGGATTTTTCCATAAACCATCCCTAGGCTTTTTAACCTTTCAAATATTTTTTTGTTTGTTTCGAGTGGTAAATTTTGCTCTTATGGCTCCTTAGTAAAGATTAATGAGACTTCCAAGATATGGCCCACTCGTTCTATTCATTTGTAGCTACATGACCCTTTTATTTAGAAGTATTTTGGCCTTTACTATTTTGCCCACAGTACTAGACATCATTGCTTAACAATAAGCATTTGAAACTGTTACTTTATGTAAATATCTTTTAAATGCCAGAAAGATGGTAGAGACACTTAAGAGTAATTACTAAACCAATATTTAGTGTCAGTGTTATATCAATATCCATTAAGATCTAGAGCCATGCTCTTGCAGTTTATAATTTCAACTGAGTCCTAATTGATGATGACTGCTGAGTCTGAGGATAGAAAAACTTGAGCAAGTATTTGGAAGCAGTAATGTGCAAGGTCCGTTTTGAGGAACAGAAAGTTTTCTAGTTTGGTCAAATGATACAGTAAATATAGGGCAGTTACAATAAGACATAATGCTGACAGATGATGCTTAAAGCAAAATGCAAGGGTGGAAAGCCAGACTGAGATGTCTGTATATGATCTCAGGGCAATTAGGTCATGGTGAATATTTTTAAGCATGGACCTTGCAGGATTCCAGACAGGCTTTAGAAATATTAATAGAGAAGTGATTTACAGAAGAGAATGGGGGATGTGGGGGAGGGGAGGGAATTGGAGACAGTATTGGAGTCAGGGAGCCTGGTTAGAGTCACTAGATTTCAACTTGATTGGTCCCAAGATTCTCAAATCCAAGACGGTCAAGACAGAACTTCCACTTTTTTCCCACTAAACAAACTCCTTCTTTAACCTTCTTCATCTCAATAAATGGCACCACCCTTCACCTAGTCTCTACTCTCAGAAACCGAAAGTCATGTTTGACGGCCGCCTTTCTCCTGTACCCCATCAGGAAGTCTTGACAGTACTACCCTAAGAGGACATTTTTTTATCCAATCACTTGTCTTCATTTTTTTCTGCCAAAACCTACTCTAGGGTGCCATAGGCCTTCACCTAGACAGTTGCAACAACCTCGTGACTGGAGTGCTTCTGCTCGCATTCTCCAAATCACACCCAGAGAGATCAGCTTAAAGTGTAAATTAGATCATAGCACTCTCCTGCTTAAAACCCTCCAACAATTGTTCATTACATTTAGAAAAAAATTCAAACTTTTTGTCTCAGCCTAAAAGGCCCTACATATTCTACCCATCACTTACCCTTCAGATTTAATCTCTCTCCTCCTCTTATGCATGATGTTTTAGCCTTCTCTGTGTCACCTGAACATCCCAGGCTCATGCCCACCTCAGGGCCCTTTTAGTTTCTGGTTACCAGTAATAGATCTCTGAAAACAAAAGCCAGTAGCAGCGAGGTCTCATTCTTTCATTGTGAATTTTACAGGGCAGGGATGATATCTCCCTTATTAAATGTATACATAGCTTTTCAATAGCCACATATAAAAATGTTGGATTTATGGTTGCCCCAGCTATTGTAGAAATTGACTAGAATAAAGAAGGTCATCTTGCGGAAAGCCCCCAAATAGAAGATTCTACTAGCTGTTTCCTCCCCTTGACTCTCTAGTACAGCGTGACATTTGGATGACATAAACGAAATATCTAAGGTGGCAGTGGGAGGGGAAGGCAGGGGTGAGACTTCCTCTCTAAAGGCCTGCCGAGAGGCTTCATGGACTTCTCCCACCCCAACTCCAACACTGTTCTCTTTGCCATGCCAATTTCCCCATGGAACCCTTGGTTCATGCAAATATGCCAAGCTTCTATTACTTCACGTCATTTTAAAAAATATGTGTCCTCGAACATGTAAACATCTCTTCCTTTTTCCTACTATGTATCTTCTCCCAATCATACCCCAAACTAAATACACCCTTAATATTTTTTGAATATATATATTGAAAACATTTTCTGTGCATCTATGTATCAGTTACAAATGAAAAGTTATCCCAAACCTTTGTGGCTTAAAACATCCTTTTTTTTTTTTTTTTTTTTTTTTTTTTCTTAACTCAGGGATTCTATAGGTTAGGACTCCAAAGACCTGGGGCTGATCCATTTCATAATGTCTTGGACTCAGCTGGTTAGTTAGGAAGAGTCTCTGATTGATGCTGAAGACTGAAACTATCTGAAGTTTCTTTCACTCACATTCTGGAGCCTGACATGACTCAAAAATTAGGACTGCTGACTAGACTGCTTGATCTGCTGATAAAACCCAAGCGAAGACAATAGGAACAAAGATGGAGGCGGTACACCAGGAAGAAGGGAAAGCATCCAACAACCCAGGTTCCCTGAAAGGAGGGAGCACAATGCATTAGAGGTAATGAGAGGTAGAGGTAGCCAGTGAAGCTAGACACATCAGAGAGAGAGAGAGAGAGAGAGAGAGAGAGAAAGAATACACACACAGGGGAGAGAGCTAGAGAGAGAACCAAGTGAGGTGCCAGAACCCAACTTCCCCTATGGCCCAGTTTGAAATTTATGTTTTACCTCAAGAACAATGAGGAGCCAATATTAAAGTTTGGGGAGTTAGGATTCCAACTTATCTTTTTGAAGAGGACACAGCAGACGCTAACCGCTTTCCATTGCTGCTGGTCCCTCAGCACTCGACAATCTCTTGGAGATTATCTTGAGTTTTCCTACACGTCTATAAATGGTCCCTTCATTAAACTCTCTTAGATTAAACCTTTCAAGCTACACTTGCTGTGGGACCCTTGCTTTGGGACACTTGCTGTGGGACCTTGACTCATACAACCATTTTGAAACATATTTAATAAATAAAATAGACAGGAGTTGGTGATGGGTTGTATGGGTGGGGAGTGGAAATGAAGGAGGGAAAGGTGTCAGGCGTAATTTCCAAGTTTCTGTTTTGTGTAAGTGATTGGCATGGTACCTTTCACGGAGATCCGGCATGCACAGAAAGCCCCCTGCAAAGGAGATAATGATATGTGTTAAAATACACAAAGAATGTATAAGACACAAAAACAAACAAATAACTACGTCAAATAAACTCTGAATGTCTGTGCATTATAAAGTTTATGTACTCCTGACATACAAAGTCAGCATGGATTCAAATCCTGGGTCTGCCACTTACTATTTGAGCCACTTAAGACAAAACACTTCATCTTATTATTCCTTATTCTATCCATTTTTATCTGTAAAATGGACATCATAATATTTGCATCATTGTGCCTGTTGAGATGAGCCATGTGAAGTACTAAGGGAACAGTAATGCTAGTATTAGCCAGTGTTACTTTTACACACCAACTTTCCATCTGGAGAAAGTATCACTCACCCACAATAAAGGTTTTGAAATAATCCACCTGACTGTAGTGTAATTCCTATTTTCTAATGCAAATTTAAAACTATTTTAAATGCAGTGCAGGACTGGCAAAAAGAAAAAACTTGCTAGCAGGCTTACATGTCTAAAGCTTTCTCTATTTCAGTTTGAACTCAGTAAGCCTATTTAAAACAGTTACTGACCTTGAGCTGGGTATCACTTGGAGGTGTGGGTAAATTTCAAAGTAATGTAGATAGTGTAGGGTATCAAGGTGGCTTTGGAAAATCATGTAGTCTGACCTCGAATTTTTGGATGAAGAAATTAGGACCTGAGAGGTTAAATGGCTCATCTGAGGCCACAAAACTAGTGGCAGAGTTGGAACTAACATCCAGGCCTTGTGACTCATCAACTGGCTCTTTCTTCTCCAACTTGGCATTCTTCAGCAAGACAGTCCAGAAAAACGTTTATGGCATATATTTAAAAATTTATATAATGAACGTAACCCCTTCCTAAAGAAAAATACAAGTTCAAATGAGGAACAAGGGACCAAAGTAGGAGTTCAAAAAGTACTCGGTTTTGATAAATTTACTCTAAGAATTTCATTTGAAAAATAGATGAATGATAGCATTTTAAACCTTTAAAAATACATGTTCTTAGCAAGGTGTTTGGCTACTTTTACACACAGGAATAGACTTTTTTTTAACACTTCTAAGCTATGAGTTGCCACTTCTGTGTTTTATATTGAAAATTTGGTGGTCTTTTTCCTGTGCAACAATTAACTTAATGTTATATTCAAAATTATTTATCTTAACTAGATCTATTTCAAAGAATTCTGACTCAATGAACCATTGGAATGTTAAGGAGATGGTTATATACCTTTTTATAATCAATTTGGTTTTTGAAGATTGAATTTAATAAATGTAAACATCATAACTGGGTCAGTTGTTTTATGATATTTGTGTTTAATTATATGGAACCAAAGAAATTAATTTTCCTGCTTAAATAGAAGGAAAGGAGAGATATAGTTGATTTTTCCATGTCATCTATTTGAGTGTAAGAAAGAGGAGACACAGGAAAAAGAAAATTTTACAGGCAAAATTTAAGAAGAAATTAAAGTACACTTTCCGCTGTTGGGAGAAAGGGATATAACTTTTTATTTTAAAAAATATATATTGGGTAGACATAATATTTAGGGGAAAAGAACCTAACTGAACCAGATTATGATAAAGGAATTCTATTATCTGAAGATTTGGTATCCATAGCAACTGAGTCATCTCTGTGCTTACTCTTACCATCCACAACAAGGAAATAAACAGCCAAAGAGCACGCTATTTCCTGATATCATGTTAGCATAGCTAATAAATTGCAATTTGATTGAGACATCTTAACACAGCCTACTATTGATTTACCTTTGAAATAGGACCTCCAAAAAGAAGAAAAAAGAACAGGTAACCAAAACACATAAATGAAAACTCAGCTCACAAGGAAGAGTTGCAATAGCAAATCCAAGGAGGAAAGGAGTTACTCTCTGAACTTGGCCTCAGGCTGGCTGATGTCCAAGGTAAAGAACTGTTCTTGGGCTTCTGCCAAGTTTCAGGTCACCTGGTCCTCTATCCATGCAGACTCTGTTGGTTTGAAATGCAGTCCACAGGTGGGTCAACCTCACACAGACCAAAGATATCCTAAACAGAATGTCTGACTTGTGGCAAAAGTGTGCCTTTTGCATATATTAACTCATTGCTTTATAAGATACAACATTTTGTCATTCATTAAACATTTGTTACATGTCTATATGTACCAGTCACATGTAAGGCTCTGAGGATGTTAGATATAACCAAGGCAGTCCCAGCTGACAAGAAGTTGACATCTTGCATAGATAAATCAAATTTCCTATTAATAGCAGAAAAGGATCAATATCCACTTAGGATGGGCACATCATTATGTAACACCCTTAGCCCCAGGACAATTTCTTGCAAACAACTGACACAAAATAAATTTTGAGTGAACATAAGAACCCAAAGGAATGATAAAGATGAAGCTAAAAACATAATCAAAATTATCTGAAAGAGAAAGGTCTTTGAAACACAAAACCTCAAGTTTTACTTAATAAAATGAATGCAATTTTAAAATTACTGAAAGTATAATTAAAGTTCTCAGAAATTAGCAGTAAAACTGTGGTTTGAATCCATGCAGTCTGGCTGCAGAGATTTTTGTGCTTAACCACACTATACAGTGCCATTTTTTTTAGAGCAAAGCAGAACAGGAAAGGACAGTTGTAAGATTCTTTCTATAGATGCAGTAATTTAAAAAGACAAAGGAAGGAAGGAAGGAAGGAAGGAAGGAAGCAAGGAAGGAAGAGAGTGAGAGGGAGAGAGGGAAGGAGGAAGGAAGGAATGAAAGAAAGAGAAAAAGAGAAGAAGAGAAAAGAAAACCAGTCTGAAATTGAAAACTGCAAAGCCTTAGAAGCCAAACATACAGCTTGAACTAGAACTATTCATTTATTCACTGATTCAACATAGATTTATTATCTCCCTGAGCCAGGCATTCTTCTGGGCACAGGGTTTTCATGTAAGACACATTGAACTATTGCTCTCATGCTCTATTTTTTTTCCATAGGATTGGCCACCTTCAAGCACACCCTGTGATTTACTTATTTATTAAGGGTATTGATTATTTTGTGTATCCTCTTAACTGAATGTAAATTCCATAAGTACATGAGCTTTTGTGTTTTCCTCCCTGAGAAAAACTCCCCAGAACAGAGCTGAGGACATTGCGGGATTCAATAAACATTTGTTGAATGAATGAATCATGGGGTTTATTTTTTAGTGAGGGACAGCATAAATTTTTAAAATAAAATAATATTTAGGAATATATGAGGGCTGTCTGGAAAAAAATCCAGCCATAAATGCCTCTATTTTTCTTATTACATGGCTGCATGCTTCTGGACAGCCCTCATATGCAGGGTAAAGTCACAAATTCCCCATGCTTCCTCTCTCCATGTAGCAGCAGTAACTCTCAGTTACTGGTGCTGTCAGAAGGACATTATGAGTTTTAAGCAGGATGTACAAACACCTTGGAACCGGGAGAAGCCTGCAGTCCTCAGTCCTCAAAGTAATGGAATTGCTTTCTTAATTTCATCTCGGACTGTTCATTGCATGGTGTATAAAAGTACAATAGATCTGTATCCTGCAGACTTGTTTATTAGTTGTAATAATTTTTAGTGGGTGACTTAGGATTTTCTACATCCAAAATCATGTCATCTATAAATACAGTTTTGCATCTTCCTTTCTAATCTGGATGTCTTTTTTTTTTTTTTTTTTTTGCCAAATTGCCCTGGATAGAACCTCCAGCACAAGATGAATAGATGTGGTGAGAGTAATCAGCCTTGTCTTTCTCTGATCTTAAAAAGGAAGTCCCCACCCTCTCACCCGTCAGTATAATATAATGATATTGTTGAGGTTTCTCAACTCGAGCAAGTTTTCTTCTATTCCCCATTTGTTAGATGTTTATCAGGAAAGGGCCTTGAATTTTGTCAAATGTCTTTTCTGCATTAATTGAAGTGAGTTTTGTTTTTGTTTTTTTATTCTATCAATATGCTCTATTACTTAATTTTCACATGCTGAACCAACCTCTCATTACTGGAATAATTATTGCTTGGTCATAGTGTATAATTTTTTGAAATGTTGCTAAATTCTATTTGCTAGTATTTTGTTGAGGATGTTTTGCATCTAAATTCATAACAAATTTGTTTGTGATTTTCTTGTGATGTCTGTCTAGTTCAGTATCAGGGTAACAATGGCCTTATAAAATGATTTGGTTTCTCTGTTTTTCAGCTTGCTTAATCTGTATTTATCTACCTTCAAGTTTGCTAATTCTTTCTTCTGGCCGTTTAAATCTACTGTTGAACACCTCTATTAAGTTTTTTATTTCATTATTGCAGTTTGCAACTTCAGAATTTTTATTCTGTTGTTTTTAAAATAATTTCTATCTCTGTATTGATATTATCTATCTGATTCAACATTATCACCCTGCCTTCCTTTACTTCTTTAATCAGGCTTTAATTTAGTTCTATGGACATACAAGTATTAATTTTTCTAATGGCTGTTTTGAAGTATTATTCTGTTAAATCTGACATCTGGTCACTATAATAGGTAGCATGTCTTGCCAGCTTTTCCTGTGTGTGGGTCCTACATTCCTGTTTCTTTACACATCTCATAGTTTTTCATTGAAAACTAGATATTTTAGATAGTGTATTGTAGCAATTCTGGGTATTAGACTTTCCTCCCCAGAGCTCTTATTATTATTTGCTTGTTTTTTTAAATCAACTTGCTGGATTATCTTATTGATGTTTATTTACTCCCCCCTTTCCCTGCATCCCATAATGTTAAGGCTCTGATGTTGCTCCTCAGTGAGGTTGGGCATACACTCTGTAACTCTGGAATGACAAATATATTGGTAGAAATCTCTTTCTTTTACTGACCACATACAGCTGTTAAAATTCCACTAATTGCCAGCTGATTGCTCTATTGTTTTCACCAGTACCCTAGGTCATCAATAGCTTTACAAACTAATCCAATCAAATTATGGCTACTTTGAAGAAATGGCTTCATCTCTTTTATTGTTAAATTTATTGGGATGACACTGGTTAGCAAAAATTACACAGATTCCAGGTGTACAGTTTTACAGTGCATCATCTATGTGTTGCACCATATGTTCACCACCCAGTGTCAGTTCTCTTTCCATCACTATAAATTTGACTCCCCTTTTCTCTTCTCCCACCCACTCCGGCCTTGTCCTCAGGTAACCACTAAACTATTGACTATGCCCATGAGTTTTTGTGTCTTTGTTTATTGCAGTTTTATATTCCACTTATGAGTGAAGTCATATGGTTCTTGGTTTTTTTCTGTCTGGCTTATTTCACTCAGCAAATGGCAGTATTCCATCTTTTCTTATAACTGAGTAATATTCCATTGTGTATGTCAATCACAGTTTCTTTAGCCAGTCGTATATCAAAGGGCACTTTGGTTGTTGCCATGACTTGGCCACTGTGAATAGCACTGCGATGAACATTGGGGTACATAAGTCTTTGTGGACTAAGGTTCTCAAGTTTTGGGGGTAGATCTCCAGAAGGGGGATTACTGGGTCATTCCCAATTTTCTGAGGAACCTCCACACTGCCTTCCACAATGGTTGTACCAGTTTGCACTCCCACCAGCAGTGTACCAGAGTTCCTTTTTCTCCACATCCTCTCCAGCACTTGTTATTCCTTGTCTTGTTGATAACAATCATTCTAACAGGTGTGAGGTGGTATCTCATTGTGGTTTTGATTTGCATTTCCCTGATAGTTAATTAAGTTGAGAATTTTTTCATATATCTGCTGGCCATTTGTATGTCTTCGTGGGGGAAGACTTAACATTGTTAAAATGGACATGATACCCAAAGCAATATACAGACTTAATGCAATTCCCATCAGAACCCCATAAACATACTTTCATGAAATAGATTTAAAAATTATCAGATTTATATAGAACTACAAAAGACTTCGAATAAGTAAAGCAATCCTACATAAAAAGAATAAGGCTGAACATATCAGGAATGACTTCTGACATGAGTGTTTGATGTTTGTTTTCAGCTCAGAACGGCTCCTCCCAAATGTCTTATTCTAGTACTCCCCTGTAAAGTAGTCTACCTACAGTCTAGGCCAGGTCTGGGCAAGACGTAGACTATGGACCACCAGGGAACCCACAAACAAATTTGGGATGACTGCCTGAATAATAAAATAAATAGCTAGTGGACCATGACACTTGGAGAAGTAGCCCTTGCCCTGAAAAGTCCTGCCCAGGCCTGGTCTAGGCTCTACCTTCATTAAATCTACGAATTTGCCTCCCAAGTGCAGTTTACTACTAGCCCCATTATTGAGAATGCCCTTTTAGCTTTAACTTCTCCATGGGCTGTTGTAAAGGAAGGTAGTTGCCTTGGAGAAGAGATTGAGAGCTGTGTTATGGCCTGCTTCTCCCACCAGGCAAACTCTCCGAGCCAGGGCTCTGGATCTGGAGGTGGGGAAAAGGGCGTTTCTCTCTGAATGACTCTGTGCTCTAGGTGCTGAGTATTTGATGGATGTGATGGCAGCAACCTGAGCTTGTCTCTCCTGGCATGGAGCTACCACCTCGTGAGCTGGGGTAAGGGTGGTAGGGCTCCAGTGCCGTCAGCATGTCATGCCCAAGGTACGATTTTCATTCCATGAATGGGGCCTGAGGGGAAGAGTACCCTCATTTATTGATTACACT
>PVJL010009803.1:0-54210 GCA_004026885.1 Lyroderma lyra | reverse complement strand
CCCCCCCCCCCCCACAGTGAGAAGGTCCCCAGGGCCACCGGCCTCCGCCCCCAGTGCAGCTGTCCTGTGCTGAGCCCTCAGTGACACGAGTGGCACACTCCTCGGGCAGGGCAGGTCAGGTGAGGCGGTTGTGTCCCCGAGCCCACCTCACTGCGGGCACACATCGCGGGGTCACCTCGCCGACCTCTGCCCCTGGGACGACGGGGACAAGCAAGTGTGGACATTGCCAGCACACGGCGCCCCCTGCCCTCCCCCACGCCTTCAGCACACGGAACGGCCGGGGGTCCTGCTGCGTGACGGCGCCCCCTCAGCTCGGGCCGGAACGTGTGCCCACCTCTCCGGTCGGCCACGCGGGGAGGGGGGTGTGGGACAAACGTGTCCTTGGGGGGAGGTGCAGAGGGCGCCACGCCCACCGCCAAGACCTGCTGTCAGCACTCGAGAGACGCGTGGACACTTCTCTGACCTTGTGTGACCTTCAGCGGCCCTCGAGGAGCACAGAGCTCTCTCCTTCCCATCGGGTGGGCGGCAGAGCGGGTGCAGGGAGGAGGTTGGCCCTGGCTCCGGGCTGGAGGCCTGGGGGACGGACACTATGTGGGTCCCTAAATGCTGGGGAGACTGGGGAATGAGGAGTGAGGTGGGAGGGAGACAAGGATGGGGGCTGCGAGGTTGGGCACCCCTTCTCCGCTACGGCCCCTCCAGTAGCACTGCGGCCCTGGTCCGTCCTCAGGGCCCCAGTGGGGGGACACACTCGGTCCCCAGGGTTGGAGGGCCCCGCCTTGGACTTAAAGGGGGGTCCTTTCCACACTGTCCCTGCAGCCATGCCCCCGGGTCCTGCCTCCAGTCACAGCCCCTCCTCTGCTCTGCAGGTGGGTCCTTATTAAGTCTGTCACCGTGACGTGGACGCCCCGTGCCGGGCTCACAGTCCTGCCTGGAGTGTCCTCCTCAGTCTCCCGTCCCACCGCAGGTCCACCTTTCATGCGTCACATGGCCTTGTCCACCTGCTGCTGGCTCTGGGCGCCTGCACCCTGTGGTGTCACCCCAGTCACCTCGTGGTCACTAAGGGACCGGTGTGGCCCAGTCTCATCTCCCGCAGCCTTGCGGGAGCATCCTTGCCCACGGGACATTGGAGACTGAGCAGCGTATAACGTGTCACCTTTTCCCAAGCTCACCTCAGGGCCTCACACCGCCCGGAGAAAGACCGTGGAGGGGGCGTCCGATCAGGGACACAGAGGACGCTCTGTCCTGTCCCCTGTGGGTGTGCGACCAGCCAGTGACCTTGCTCTGTGTGCCCGGGGGTCTCAATGCCGTGCATGGTCCTAAGTCAGCTCTGCCAGCGCGAGCCGGGGGCCCGGGAGCGATCTGAGGCTCACTGTCCCCGTGTGTGACCAGGGCCGCCAACACCCCCGGGAAGTGAACAAGGTGGCTGCGTGGGCGTCACCTGGACAGAGCTGGTGATGTGTGGGGATGGGGAGCTGAGGGGACGAACTGACAGCCCTCCTGTGGGTGCTGGGTGTCCCACGAGGGGCCCCGCTCGCTTCTGGAAGCGGGAACAGCTGTGACTGACAGTGGACTGGTACCCCCGGGGCCGGGGGAGATGAGAGCTGTGCCGTCCGCACGGGGGCTGTGTGAGGACCGCGACACTCTCCTCCCTTGGCTGTGACAGGACAAAACGAGAGGACCTGGCAAAGTCACACAGGCCAAGCTGATGGCCCCCCACGCCCCCGCTCTCCTCTGCCTGCCTCACGGAACAAGCTGCTCAGTAAGACCCAGGTCTGCCCGTGGGCCGCAGAGAGGACAATGAAGCCCCGTCACACGGCCAGGGGACGCCCCGCTGTCGTGTTCTGAGCAGCTCAGAGCGCGCCGGTACGCTTGGTCCCGTCGGGGCGGGGTGGGGGCTCCACGAGGGGCCGGGGGCCTGTCCAGTCTCGTGCGTAGGCACTGCGCACCGCTCCAGACTCCCACCTCCTCCGGCAGCTGTTTGCAAGTCCCGGGAGCGGATTTTGGGGGGGAGACACGTGGCCTGGAAGCCGGAGAACAGCCTTGCCATCGCTGTTTTGGGGACACACACGTTTGAAAGATTTCAGACGTAAGAGAGGAAGGCACGCCACACTCACGCCTTCCAGAAAAACGCGCGGCCCCAGCGTGGGAAGGTGTCGGGCGGGGCGGAGCTGCCGGTCCCCACAGTGACCGTGTGGCCGAGCGCACGCTGACACGCCAGGCCCGGAAACGCTCGGACACGCATCCCAGAGAGGTCTGCGCCTCGGGAGGCAGGGCTCCGGGCCCGCCGGGCACCAGCTTAACGTGCACTTAGTTCACGGTGACGTCCGGCGATCACGGAGCAGGGAACGCCGCGACAAGGCCTCACCCCGGGAGCCTGGCTTCGATTTCTCCCAACCAACCCACACGCTCGCAGAACCGCGTCAGAATTCGACAGTTTTAAGAGAATTCCACCCACAGACACCGGCCGCCAGCGACGGCAGCGAAGGCGAAACGAGACGCTGGGAACGTTCTTTCGTAGTATCTGAGGGCACCGGTCCACGTTGGAAGGACAGATCGTGCTTACTGACCTGAAAGTTCAAGCACAGAGCCACGCCGAGCCGTCCTGAGCTCCTTAGCTGACCGACGGGAAGGGGCTGCTTTAGGCTCTACCGCCAGCTCGGGGACACTGCGCTTCTCAGACTGGGGGTTAGACCTTTCACCT
This sequence comes from Lyroderma lyra, assembly GCA_004026885.1. Lineage (NCBI taxonomy): Eukaryota > Metazoa > Chordata > Mammalia > Chiroptera > Megadermatidae > Lyroderma > Lyroderma lyra. Next base: position 51,509 of record PVJL010009803.1, on the reverse strand, counting down.
AGAAGATGGAAGGTCCCTCACCTTGGAGCCCCGGAGAAGCGGCCAGCCTGTGACGCGTGCTGTCACCGAGAGCCCGGGTGGGGCGGCAGCCCACGTCCCAGAGCCGCCGCCACGCATGTGATGTTACCCTGATCGCCGCTGCTCCTAACCCAACGGCACTCTGAGGCTGTCACAGGCGGTCCCATCACCAGACATGTGCTCTCCCCAGGGGCCGGCCCCAAAGGCCCCCCAGGTACAAGGAGAGCTACTGGCTGTTGTGAGATGCACCCTCAAACGAGAGCGGGCTGGAGTTTCCACAGCAGTCGGTGCCCGCGTGCAGGGCGGGGGGCACGGGCTGGGGGACCGGGCACCGGCCGTCCCGAGGTGACACCAGGCAGCACTCAGACGGGCTCGAAGGGGAAAGGCAGGGTGCCTTCCAAACACTTCTGACCTCTGTCCTACCCCATCGGCCTCCGCAGAAAAATGACAGCAATGCGAAAAAGGCACAGCATGTACTGGACCGCCACACGTCCCCATTCTTGGGCCCTATCCTGAGTGCGTGCACGTGTGTGTAAACACACACACACGTACACGCACACACGGCGGGCCCTCCAACTGCGGGTTTGAACCACGTGCATCTGCTGCTAGGCAGCGTTTCTCAATAACTACTGTAAGTGCATCTCCTCTTTCTTAGGGTTTTCTTCATGCTTTCTTTTCTCTAGCTGACTTTAAGTGCAAGAACACAACATATAATACATCTAACACACGGAATCTGTGTCAATTCTCTGTGTTACCGGTAAGACTTTCGGTCAACAGTTGGCTATTAGTACAGTTTTGGGGGAGTCCAGAGTTCGAGGTGGATTTTTGTCTGGATGGGAGGTTGGGAGTCCTTGTTAGTCAAGGCTCCGCCGTGCACATTACACTGTCCAGAAGAAACTCCAGTCACCAGTGCCTCTATGTTTCATGTCACACGACTGGGTACTTTCCGGACAGCCCTTATGTATCTATAAATGACAAGACAAGATGGGGAAAAAGGAACCAAAGGCCAGAAGCTGGCTTTTTAGATAATGAAATACCAATTTAATCCAAGTACATTGTTTTATATACTTAGAAGAAAAACTAATGTTCACTAAAACAATGGGAAAAAATTCGGTGGCAGTAATCCATTAAAAATCACCTTTAAAATGGATTACAATTATTCTAAAAGTTAATACACCCAATTCTTTCAAGTTTGAGCAAATTAAACTTCGAAAGATTATCTGGTGACTGGAGTTTCTTCTGGACATCTTGTGTGTCTATTGAGAAAGTTGATTTTCCAATAGGGAAAGCAAAACAAAACATCACACACACATGCAAACTAAGAAAGCTTCAAAATGCTGTCTCTGTGTATTTTGAGGAACAAAAGAAAAAAAATGTTTTTAACACCTTTGCGTTAGATTCTAAAAAGGTAAAATACAGTTGACCCTGAACGACACAGGGGTTCGGGACACGGACCCCCACCTCGCCCCGAGCCGGTGAAAACCCACATATAACTACCTCTTGACTCCCCCGAAGCTGAATAGTCAGCCCCCCGAAGCTGAACAGTCAGCCCTTGATATCCAAAGGGGATTGGCTCCAGGGCTCCCTGGGACGCTCCGGTCCCCTCCATAAAAGGCACAGAGCAAGGCACAGAGTCAGCGCTCCCAACCGCCCATCTGAACTGCGGGTGTCCGCCCGCGGTCTGCAGGTGAGAGACCCGGGGACGCGGAGGGCTGACCACCCGTTTACCGAACACGACGCACACGGAAGTGGGCCTGCGCAGTTCAAACCGCGCCGCTCACGGGCCCGCGCTCGTGGCCAACAGCTGTTCACGTGTGTAAACGAAGTGGTAGCAGTTGTACCCATACCTCCGCTGCGCTCCTACCCCAGTGTGTCCACAGCTCCTGCGGGTTTTCTGCGGCTGCCACGGAGACCCTCTTCAAGTTTAAGAACGTGTCGGAGAAGTTTTTAAACATACTGCACACCGAAGACCGTTTCAGGAAAAGTACTCTGTTGCTTCCCCGTCTTAATTTGTAAACACTTCTGCACGTTGGTGAGGTGCGGCTAGCCCACGTCACAGCTCTTGTCACTGGGTGGTGGCGGAGTCCTTGACACATGATTCAGCCAAATTCATGCAAAGCTAAACGTCACGCAAAGCCCACCCCCAGGTGCTCACCCTGCTTTGCTAAGAACAGCTCAGCACTAGTCCGCTCTGACGGGGCCAAGGGGGTTGCCTAACGGGTATTTTGTAGTGATTTCAAAACTAAGCCCACTTGAACATCTTTACAATAATTTCATTGCTGAAATTTCCAGGTCATATTTTTAAACGGAAAGTTTTTTCTTTTCTGTTTTCTTTTTTCCTTTTTATTAATCTGGATTGAAGAAAAGCACACCTTTCACTTATTGTCTGGATTACAGATTCTTATTAAACAAACCAGAGCTCATTATAAAATCAATATCAACTTAACCAGCATGCCCCCAGGAGGAACAGCGAAAAGGTCACTCCAAGAAATTTAAACAATTTTCCTGCTGGAAGGGCATGATTTTAATTACAGATACTATTAATTAGAGCTGTCACTGGGAAGGCCTTTTTATTTTTATTCCCTGTTAATTATCGTGAACTCAGTTCTAAGGATGCATTTTCAACTGCATTTTTGTCAAAATTAGTCAGTGCTGCATGCAAGTCCAACCTTTCCATTCTATCAATATTTTATATTTGAATTTCAAAGAGTATCAAAGGAGGCCATGCCTTCCAAAACCTCCCCCCGTACGGAAGAGAAGTGGTGTGATAATTTATTTATGTCCCCGCGCAGGCCTGGCCCAGAGGACCCAGCATCCCATGCTGACGGTCTCACTCAATATAATTTCTGGATAAATTCTTACTAGTTTTTGTGACATTTTTTTTTCCCAGGCTTCTCCTTCAAACGCGATTTTGCTTTTGCTTTGAAGTAAAGCTACGCGACGGAAATGCCATCTAGCTCACATCTGAGGCTGCCATTTCTTTGTAAGGAAAAGACCGCACTGACCGGGCTTGCGAACTCCCCCGGGAGCCTAGAGGTTTTCTCCACTCAAAGACGGCGCTGTGGATTTTGAAATGGGGACTAAAGCTATTTCCTGGTCTCTTTTAAACACAGACATTTTATAAACTCGTGTCTGCTCCTCGTGGGATGGGGTCAGGGCAGCCCCGACGAGCGCACGAAGGGCACCGTGCAGGATCGTTGGGGGTGTTTTCTAAAAAGAGCTTGAGAGTCCCCCCCCCCCCGACCCCACGTAACTGTGATGATAGAACAACTGTATCTAACTTACATACGACTATAAAACATGACACATTATTTACAGGACTTACGACACATCGTAATCACGTGACCGGGGAAAACAGGGTCTAGTCCAATGGGAGAGAATCTTTTACAAATATGTCTTGATTAAACTTGTAAACCGATGATGAAGTGAATCATTTTACCTTCCCAAGTGGTAAAATATACTTGAACTCAAATGACATTTTATGTTAAAAGATGCCCAAACTCGTGTGTGTTCTGGGCTTGCACTGCTGAAGGCACATTTCGTCACGGGACGGGACTGAACACGGACCTGTATGCTACCGAACTTCCAGAATGTCTGTGAATTTTTTTATGTCCAATCTGGGCTGAACCTGCCTTCTTCCCGTTCTCACTGGTGTCTGTAATATTTCTGTATCCCCAGCACACAGCTGCCACCGCTGTTCCCATGGAGACATCTTCCGTTTCCTTTCCATTTTCAGCATTAGATTTCACTTTATCCAAATAATAGCAGCGGGTGGCAACGGATCAGGTCAAAGGATCTTTTCGTACAAGACCCCAAGGACACTGGTGACTTAAGGGGCATCTTCAAACACCTACACAACCAATATATCTTGCAACTCTGGCACTTTTCACGAACAGTTGCCAAAACTAAGCAAGATAACAGACAATACATAATTCATGTTCTGCACTTTTTCTACATTTCTAATTAGCAACTTGCTTTCACAGCTAACATGACACCAGCAAGAACCGCGGAAGGTTCACACAGAGCAGGGGAACTGGGGTGAAAGGCATGCACGTGAACGCTAATGAGAAGTTTCAAGGTGTCCTCGTGAAGGGACCCCAGCTAGGAATAAATGAACCCCGCGTTGGGAGTGGGGGAGGGGCCGGATGCTGTAAATAATCTGCTGAAACTGATGAGCCAGAATGGCACCTGACAGAAAAGTCTCTGGGTACCTGGTAGGCCGCGGTGGCATCGGGGCCGAGGTCGCCCCCTGGTCCCGACAGCTTCTCCTTGAGTCGGTGGTGGGAGTTGTGCCGCAGGCAGTAGCTGACGCCGGAGGCCAGCAGGACACCCACGATGGCCGCGATGGAGATCAGGGTGAGCACCACGAACTTGGTGGAGTCCTCTTGGTCTGCCTGCTGAGGCAGAAGCTTGAGTTTGCTTTTCTGCAGGATGGGAGAGAGGGGCCTGTGAGTACCTGACAAATCATGCGCCCCCAAAGCACCCTTCGCCCATGCAACCCAGCAGGTACAGCCCAACACGACACGGAGGCAAGGCTGTGCCGGCATCAGAACAGCAGGCAGGCTGTCGGGAACCGCACCCCTCAAACCAGGGAGAGGTGATTTCAAAACAGCACCCTACGGATCGCAGTGTTTTTGAAAAGAAAGTCAGAGGCATCACCTGCCCTCCCCCCAGTGGTGGCCATTGTTAGAACTTAGGAACACACAGTTCCTGGCAGGTCATTTGCGGCTTGTTAAACACAGTGTCCACCCCTTCTCTTAAACAGGTCGGAGGGTAAGGCAGTTTTCCCTGAGCGTGCCTCACAAGTGTTGGGGCGGGGTGGTGTGCAAGGACCGGAAGGGGGTGCTCAGAGGCTGCTGCGGGGCACGGGGAGGGTCCCCCAGAAGTCCAGGAAGCTGTCAGCATCCCGTGGAGCAGGGGTTGGCCCTAAGTTTATATGAATATTCTGGGTAGCACCGCGGGGCAGCCGGCATCCCATCCCAGAACGTGCGGGCTGGCCTTCCAAGGCACCGTCACGGGTGTCACCTGCACAGTCGTGGGCCCTATCCACGCGCGTGTCCGAAGGCCCGTGGGACGCAGGGAACGCGCTGGCCCGGGAGGCCGACGCCCTCTGACCCTTTGTGTTCGGGGCGGGGGGCCGGCCCGGCCAGTCTTCGAGGCGCTCGCCTCATTAGCTGCGTCGTGGGGTTTATTAGCAACAATTAAAAGCGCCGGGAGGACCCGGAGGACGCCGCACACCGCGCCTGGCCGCGGGCACCGGCGACGGGGGCGGCGCGGGGGGACAATGAGCCGGCCCCCTTCCACCGCCCCATTCCGCGTGGTGACAAAACGGGCTTCTCCCCCTGAATGCCGGGCGGCCCATTCATTACGGCTCTTCTATGAGTGATTTTCTGCTCGGCATTCAGCCTCCCGACTCTTCATTTCCTGCGCCTCCGAGTGTACACAGGGCCTCCTGTGTCAGGCCGGGCCATTTTTATCTTGTAATCATAAAGGCCACCAAAGCAATTATCGCCGGTCTTGACTGGAAAAGCTGGTCATTAATTAGCCTCCTTTTGCCTTCGGTGCCGCGGATTAGCTGGTGCCGGGACTGAGTTAATGGAAACGCGGGTTAAATGAGAAAAGACGCCGCATTTTCTTGCCCGGCTGAGCGGCTGCGGGGACCGCGAGGTCCCTAACGGCGCGGGGCGCGGGGGGCGCGCGGGGCGCGCGGGGCGGGGCGCGGCGGGGGGAGGGGCCGGGGCGGGGCGGGGGCGTGCGGAGCGCCCGAGCCGCGTGCGCGGTCCCGCGGGGTCGCCTCGGCGTGGACAGAGCGCGGGAAACCCCTCCCTGGGGCCGCACGGCCGGCCGCGTCCTGGGGACCGACCCCGGCGCCCCCGCTCCCGCCGGGCCGAAGCCAGAGCCAGACAGACAGCCGAGGGACCCAACCCGACGCCGGGGAGCCTCCGGCCTGGCCGCGCTGCCCCTCGCGGCGCTGGGTGGGGGTCGCGCCCGCAGGATGGCGACGGCGGCCGGTTCCGGGCAGGCGGGAGCCCCGGGGCAGGACGGCCGGCACTGGCCCGGGACGCTCTCCCGGGGCGGCTGCGAGGCTCCGGGCCGGGCCTGGGCGGTCGCGTTCTGCGGCCGTGCCACCCCCGAGGCCCGAATGGCACCGGGCAGGGCGAGTTTCCAGGAGCAGGGCCCGCGCCCCCCGCGTCGCTGGAGCCCTGCAGACAGAGTGGGGCGACAGCAAAGGAGGTGGCGCGGTCCACGGAGGGGACCTCCCTCTGCCCCCGGCCCGGGGACCCCGATTACGCCCACGTGGCTGGCTGCGCCCGGGGACCTGAGCCTTCTTGCCCAGCGACGTGCGGCACACGCGCGCGGTGACCAGCTTGGCTCCGAGGGGACGCGCAGTGCCTAGGCGTGTGGCGGTCGCACGGGCGCGGGGACGAAGCCAGGAGCCTGGCCCCACCGAGGCGGAGGGCGCGGGTGGCCAGGGACGCTGCCGGCTCACCATGTGCAGGGCACAGATGCCGCTCGGTTGTCACTCGGTTCCAGGTGAGAGGCCAGGACCGTGCAGGAGCCGCAGGGAGGGGGGCCGATGACCGCGTCAGCCCGCCCCGGCCTGCGGCCCCAGGACAGACCCCGGACCAGCCGCTGAACCGAGGCCGCGCAGGAGCTCTTCCCCGGGAGGCACGGCCGCCCCAGCGACGCCGCCGAGACCAGCTCGGTCCTTGTCACCAGAAAGCGACGCTCACTGTGACCCGCGAGGCCGCCGGGCTGCCGCTCCCCGGCGCTTCCATTTACTCAAAGGTCAAAGAAAAATGTCAAGGACAGCGAATGGGGGTGCAGGAGGGGCCGCTCCCTTCCTTCCAGCTGCCCCGCCCCCACTGGGCCCCAGTTGCCTCCGGAGGAGAGGGGAGAGGAGGGACAGGACTGGACCCCAGAGCCATTGAGTCCCTTTTTCTATGGTCTTCCCCAGCTCCCCACTGCCTGGGCCTGAGGGACCCCTCAGAGAAGGGGTGACAGTGGTGCCCTGGCTGGGTGGGTGCCACCCCAGGACTATCTCCCACAGCATACTGAAGCCAGGGGAGAGGTGAGTGAGGGTGGTGATGGCAGACACCTGGTCTCTGGGCAGGAGGTGCGGGCAGCGGGGCTGGAGGGGGGCAGGCGGTGAGGGTGGGCAATGCTGGGGTGAGGGACTGGAGGGCTCTGTCTGTCCACCAGGGAAAGGCTGACGTGATGTTGGACAGAGGGCCCCCCGAGTTGGGCCAGTCTGACTTGGAGGTCCCAGGATCCTAGGGCCCCACGGGGAGCTCTCTGTCTGGCTGGGCTGGCCCACACACACCTCAGCTGGAACCCTGAAAGTCACCCCTGGGGTCTCCCGGTGGTGCCAGTGTTCTACCTAGTGCCATGACGAAGAGGAAGGAGGGAGGAGGAACTGCTGACTGCAAGGCCGGCTGGCTGTAAGAACCCGGAAGAAAACCTGCACAAATTCTTTCAAAGAGGTCACAGGGAGTGAACTCCCCTCCTTGGCATAGTGACTGAGTTTAAATAACTACCATTATTTTATTTCTTCTCATTTTGTGGAGTTAACAGCAACAAAAACCCTTCAAACCCCTATTAACCAGGTGCTTTAAGAGAAAGAAATGAGTCTGCTATCTGCTTACAAGTGGGTTTGAGCCACAGTCCGGCCCCAGGTGTGACCTGGGTGGGCCTCAGCCCCTTCCCCTCTGGCTCCCTGCTCCCCAAGGCTGAGCAACTTGAACTACAGGTACTTTCCTGAAATGCTGTCCTGGGGCTGAGCCCTGCAGAGCGCCCACGACTAATTAGAGGCATCTCCTCAGTCTTGACTTGAAATGGAAAGAAAATAACGTTTAAATATTTATGACTTTGACATTTACAGTCAGGCGTCTTTTAAAAGTGGAGCACCTCCTTCCGTAGGGTGGCAGCTAGCTCCAATGTAAGTGTGGAGGGGGGGCGGGGGTTGTGGACTCAGGAGGGAGAAGCAACCCCAGGACAGGAGCGAGGTCCCCCAGGGACTGCGGGGTGTCTGCGCACCCCCAGGTTGCAGGGGGCACACAGACAAGTCCCTAATGCTCCATGTTCAGGTGCAGGAAAAATACAGTTTTTAATCGAATCACGAGTAATCAAGTCGGCTTTCTATCAGGGTAGATGTATCTTGAGAAGAAACTGAAGTACAACGCTGGTCAGTTCTTCCAGCTGACCCTCTGCACCCGCAGCTCCCCGGAGCCAGACTTTTCAGAAAGGGCTGCACAAGCTGTGACTCCAAGTGAAGGTGTGACCACAGAGACGATCTGTGGCAGGGCTCTTAGAAATCAGAATCTGCAGATGTTGTCCTGACCTATTTAAGCGATCTTGATCTGTGCTTGTAAGAGAAGGTGATAGGCTTCCCTTGAATTCTCTTCTGAGCCATTGAGAGCAACTTATCTTCAAAAAATTGAGTTGTCCATGTGATAAGTTTTAAAAAAGATAGACAAAAAAAACCAAAACCCCAAAACCAAACGACAACACCCTATACCCAAACTTGATGGAGAGAACTGAGCCGCTCAAATAGGAAACTTTATGCTTAACAAATATTTGTTGACAAGGAGCAAACGGCAGCACTTCCCCCAGGCTGTGCACATAACCAGTTCACAAGAGCAATTCGGTGTCGAAGTCACTGGCTTCAACGTGAAAACACACGTGCACCCGCAAACTCACGGGCACAGGTATCTGGGTTCATTAATATTAAACTTCTCATCTCGTAGATTTTTATCATTTCTAAGAAATGATAAAATGAGGTGCAAACCCAGCGTCACCCTGTGTCCCTCTGCACTTCTACGTTTCCATAACGGTAAAGCTCATTTCCCTTGTAAAATTTTAGACACTGCTAATGAGTTGCTTTAACAAGTCTGTCTTTGGTTTTTGCAATGAGTCATCTTAGAATTATTTGGAAATTTCATGCTCAATTTACTAAAACATATTTCCTAAACTATAGTAACTGTCCCTTTAAAGCTGATCAGAAATTTAAACAGGCCACGGCAATGACCAACTTAAAAATATGGGAGGGGGGGTGTCTTAAAAATATTTTAAGAGTATTTTTTTTAAAGCTGTGAAGTGAAGTATTTTTAATTTGGAATTCGACACAGAATTCTAATAAATGAGAGAAGCCAGGCGGAAATAATCACGTATTAATTCTCTGCATTACAAAATCTTTTCAGAACCCATTATCACAGAAGAGGCAACTGTGCTCTGCGTTCAGGCTGGGAGGGACCCTTTGTGCAACTGAAAGCTATTGTCCTCCCTGCGATGAAATTGTACTTGCAAATCTGCCATTCAAGTAGTAAAAAAAAAAAAAAAAAAAAAAAAAAAAAAAAAAAAAAAAAAAAAAAAAAAAAAAAAAAAAAAAAAAAAAAAAAAAAAAAAAAAAAAAAAAAAAAAAAAAAAAAAAAAAAAAAAAAAGAAAAAGAAAAGAAAAAAAAGGGGGGGTGGGAGAAAGCACCCCCACCCCCGCTTCGATGGGCAAAAGAAGAATCTCCAAGGAATAATTATTCTTAAATATACACTTTAATGAAAACTGGCGGGGACACGCTGGTTTCGAGCAGGCTATTTGTTGAGCTTTTGGAGGCGCAGACATAAAAAGTAAATACACGGAAGGTGGTACGTGACCTATCGGCCATCTTTAGCATCCCGGGAAACGTCGGTTTTGGAGAAACCCCCTGTCGTAAGGCAGCTGGGAAGATGGATGGTAGTTGGGTTGGGGACGCGGAAACACCCTCCTGCGCGCGGCTTTGGCGTGCAGCCTCATCAACAGCAGTCTGCCCCGGAGAGGACGCGGAGCGGCCAGCTGAGGCCGGCCCCAGGGACGGCCCGCAGCCGCCCGCCCCGCCGGCCCGCGCTCCCCCTGCCGGCCTTGCCACCGGGCCGCGCACCGGGCCGGCACGTCGGCGCGCCCGCTCCTGCCCGCGGTTCCGGCATCACACTCGTCCCCGGGGCCTGCCGACGCGGCGCCCCGCGCGCCTCCTTCCGCGGGTGTTTCCTAGATGTCGCCCTGGGCTGGAGGACGGCGCCCCGCGGCCACCAAGCCTTCCCCGGGACAGGAGGCTGCGCTTCGCGTCCGAAAGGCTGGCTGCGTGGCCGCGAGCGCGCGCCTCGGGAGCCCCCGGCTCGGTTGGCGCCAGGCCGCGGGGCTGCCTCACCGCGCTACCCGCTCCCGCCCCCGGACTCCTGTACACGGTCCCACGGAGGTCGGAAAGGTCACGCCGCGGCGCGCCGGGCACCACAGGTGCAGGGTTTCTGGGAGCCGCGGTGTCCAGGGCACTGAGGCGTCCCGCGGCGCGCCGGCCCCGTTCCCTGCGGGGACAACACTGCGGCCTGGCCCTCGCCGCCACAAAGCGCTGCTGCTGCGGAGAGCGGATCCGTGTCCCCAACGACTCCCGCGTGCCCCCGAGATCTCGGGAGCCGCCCGGCCCCACCGTGGCCGCCCCTTCTCGGGAGCCGAGGCGGGCGCACTGGGCTGGGCAGGGGCATGTCCTCCTGCGTGGGTAAAAGTCTGCGGCACACCAACCTCCGCGTCCTCGCACTTCGGCTCGCGTTTAAATTCAGGGACCGCGGGCTTGGCGAAGGTCACTCGGACACGCTGCGCCCTTGACCCCGGGCGGGAAGGCTCCCCTGGTCGTGTAGGAACCGCAGTCTGCAGACTCCGCTCCGCAGCTCGAACCGAGCAGGAGGACGCGCGGGGCGCAGGGGCAGGGGCAGGGCCCGGAGCGGGGGGCTCCTCGCTGCCCTTCGGGTGTGCGTGTGGTGGAGGGGGGGATCTGGCGGCTGGGACTGAGGCCCCCACCCCCAGCCGCCCAGCGCGGAGAACTGAGCGCACTGGTGACACAAAAGGGCGGGAGACTGTCGCCGGCTCCGAAAGCCGATTCCGCGGAGGCTTCAATCCTAACCCGGTCCGACCCACGGCCTCGAGCGAGGCTGGTCCGAAACCGCTGGGCCGGCCACGCAGGTAGCTCCCGGAGGAAGGCAGGGAAGTCCCTCCTTCATCAGCTCCGCGCCCAAGTTTCTCTCCTTGGCGAGCGCGCGGCCGCCTGGGGTGCGGGCGGGGCAGAGAGGGCAGGGGACGGCTCCGAGGCGTTTCTCCCGCCGGCTCGGGGGCGCCGAGCCCCCCGCACGCTCACTCGGAGCCCCACTTGCCCCTCGTACGCTCCTCTCTGGCGCCCGGCCAGTGTCCCCTAACTGGGACACCTCGACAGCACAAGGCGCGCTCCCGGACCTGAGTTAGGAGGGCGAAGAGCGCCCCAAAATGGTCTGGGAGGGAAATGCCTCCGCGCTGGCTCCTGCATCCTGGCCGCTCACGCCCGTCCTTCCTCCTGTTCTCTGGACCCACCCCCACCTGCGCGCCCTCCCACCCCGCCCCCGCTCTTTAGGGTCGGAGGGGACCCGAGTGGCTAGCGGTGCGACAGGAAGGGAGGAAAGCGCTCCAGGAGCGGTCCCGTAGGTGACATCCCAGCCGAGTCGGGCCGGTCTCCTGGGGCGCTGCGGGCTGGGACAGCTGCCACCGCTCTCTGTCCTCTTCGCCCCGGGGAAGAGCTGCCACCGACGGGACCACCCCGGGGATGCCCATCCCAGACCCACTGGGGGGGGGGTGACCTCGGATGCAGTCCTTTCCGCCAGCCGCAGCCAGTGACAGAAGTCCTGCTGCGGGTCAGACAGCCCCTGGACGGGGATCTCGGACGCCCAGGTCGCCCATCCGAGCCCCACAGCCCTCCCCAGCGCACCCTCCACCTGCCCAGGCTCGCGTTCGGGGCCCTGCCACCTACACGCCTGGCGATGCCCTGGATGGGTCCCTCCTGCCCCCGCCCTCGCGCCCCCGCCCCGGCGCCTCTCCCTTCTCCCGCAGCCCACCCATGCCCGACCCGGGCCGGGCGCCCCCGGTTACCTGCAGCGAGGCGGGCGCCGGGCGCCCAAGCCGGAGGAGGTGGGGGCGTGCGCCGGGCCGAGCAGCCTCGGGGCGCGGTGTCCGCGGGCGGCGGCGGCGCCATCACCACGGCCAGCCCTGTCCTCGCGCGGGAGCCACCGACACACGGGGGCCGTTCTGCTTCTGACCACAAACTTCTCGGGCGGCCGGCTGAGACAAAGGTGCCGCGCGCCGAGGCTCCGGCGGCGGCGACGGCGGCGGCACAGGCTGCCAGCCCGCGGGCGCCGGCAGCGCTGGGAGAGCGGTGGCTCTGCGCGCTCCGCCCCGGCCCAGCCTCCGGGCGAGGCGCGCAGGGCTCGGGCGCGGTGCGGCTCGGCGAGGGGCTGGGCGCGGGACGGTCCCCGCAGGGCCACCGGCCGCGCGCCCAGCTCCATGCAGCGCGGCCGCCGCGCCCCGCCTTATATCCGGCCCCGCGCGCACCCGGCCGGCGGCGGCGCGGCTCGCGGCCCAGCCACCGGTTGCTATAGCGATGTCCCCCCCCCCCACATGTTGCTGACAGCAATTGGCTAAGGGGCCGCGGCTCTCGGTACACCCTCTCCCGCCCGAGACTATGAATGGACATCGGCGGTGTCAGTCATTGGCACAGCGCGGCGGCTCGGCCTTCGCCTTCCCTTTCTTTCCAGCCTTCCTCCCTTCCTCCTTCGGGTCGCACTTCAGACCGGGCAAGTTCAGGGGAGCCCTGGCGGGAGAAGGGACTCGGCCAGAAGTGTCGCCCCGCGTGGCCCTGCGGTGGCCTCCGCCCAGGAGGGGTGGGGGCGTCGCAGCCCCGCTAGAGAACTCGGCGGCCAACGGCTTTTTCCGAGTCACGTTCCCCACTGTCGCCGTGGCGGCCTTTCGCTCCCTTTCCAAATCGCAGCAGTCCCCGTCAGCGCGCAGAGGCCCCCTCCCCCGCCTCACACCCACCGCGCTGCACCCAGGTCCCCAGTGCGCGCACAGGCGCCCGCCCGGCGCGGGAACTAGTGACAACTTTGCCACCATTTGGCCCAGGCGAACTGCAGGCCGCAGCCCAGGAGGCCGGACCCAGGGACCGAGCTGCAGCCTCGCCTCCCAGCTCTACGTCCCGGCCTGGACCACCGCCCCGCAGACGGGGGGAGTGGAGCGGGTCCCAGGGCTGCACTCGCGCGGGCCGAGGGCGCGAGTCCGGCAGAACGCGCGCAAGGCCGAGCAAGGTCTGGGGGGCCCCGCGACTGGTCCCCCGCGGCCTCCTCGCCTCCTGGTCGCGCTCCCGCGGCCCTTTCCCCCACTCTCCCTCCCCAAGCCCTGGACCCCCGGTCGCAGCCACAGGTTGGGGCACCCCTGGTGCGCGGCGCCCCCGCCAAGCAGTGGAGAGTGCAGGGCTGAATCCCAACATCTGTGTGTACAATGCGCCCTCCAAGGCCCACAGCTGCAGGCACAAGGGAAAGAAAGAAAGGAGTGGGGGAGAGCTTGTCACATGCAGATGACAGTCTGCGAAGGGCTCTTTAGTTTCTCCTTTTCTGGAAACCCTGGTGCCCTCCTCCCAGTCCCCCTCTCCCACCGCCTCCCCATTGTTCCAGCGCTCTGGACAGCTGGAGACGGCGGCCCGCGGAGCAGGGCGGCCCCTCCTCACCCGACGGCCCTCCCGCCCCGCAGCCGGCAGCCCGCGCGCCCGCTCAGGCCCCTCCGGAGCAGCCCCCCCCCCCGTGCCCCCGCCAGCCGGCCAGGAGGAGCGTGCGCTCCCCTCCCGCCCACCCGGTGCTGCCCCAGACCTGCCCCGCGCCGAGGGCCTCACTGCCGCCCTTCTCTCCTGGAGACCCAGGTCCGGGAGCCTGGGCCAGGGGCCGGGGGGCAGGGGAAGGGCCGGCAACGATGTGAGTCCAGCGCCAGTGTCTAAAAGGGTCTGAAGGACTCGCTTCCTCTGACCGGAGACCTAGGCCGAGCTCCGCTTTCCTCTGGTATTTATGGGGTGGGAGGCACGGCTCGGACCCCAGCCGCAGGAGGCTGCACAGCCGAGCTCGCCGCCTCGCCCGGCTTCGAGAAGCGCCAGGAAAACCACAGTTCCCGGGGAGGCCAAAGTGGGGAACTGCGGCCTCTCTCGGGTCGCCGGCCCACAGTGCACTCCACCTCACGCACCAGCAGGCCGGGAGGTTAGTGGCGGGGACCCGGGCCAGGACCCGGCCAGCGGGCCCCTTGCAAACCTGCTCGGGGCAACGCACCCGGCCCTCCCATCCACCGCCGGCCAGCTGGGCCTCCCCGGAGTGTCCTTGTCCTTCCACCCCAGGGCCCACACCCAGCACCGCGCCCGGAGCAGCCCTCTGGGGAACCTGCTCAGCCACAGACCCCAGTGCCTAGGGTTCCTGTCCCTCCCGGCCGCCCTCCGGGGGCCTCGCCTGTCCCGGGGCAACCCCCGGCCCGGACCTGGGCCGGGAAAGCGGAGACGAGGGCTGGTGGCGCGTGGGCAGGGGGCGCGGAGGAGGAGGGATTGGGCCTGGGAGCCCCGGCGGGGCCAAGGGGGAAGACGGCGGAGAGAGGGGGCAGGGAGCGGGGAGAAGCCAGGAGGAGGGGACCTGCCGCCCTCAGCCTCGCTGTTAACCGGCCTCTCCATAGCAACGGCCTGTGCGCGCGCCTGCGTGTTTGTGTGTGTGCGCGCGCGTGTGCGCGTGTGCGGTGTGTGTGGGGGTTCCCGCACCTCCCCATCCCTGGGTTGGGGGTGGTGTCGCCGAACCCCGGGGGCGGAGAACATCCAGAAGTCTCCTCCTGGATAGGAAGGGAGTTGCTGGGGACGCGGTGGGGGCCCGGGACGCGCGGGGAGGCGGGGAGGGGACGCGCCCTGGCCCGCTCTGGGCTGCAGGGGTACCAGGGCACGGGGCCCTTGCTGCCCCGCCCGCCTGCTGCGGTCACAGGCCCTGGGACGTCGGGGGACTGGCGCAGGCCGTGTGTCCTCACCGAGATCAGCGGCGCCTTGCGCGGCCGGCCGGCAAGGACGACTCGGGCCCAGCGGCCGCTGCAACCACCTCCATCCCGGCAGGGCCCGAGCGCCCACACCAGACGCACCCGAGGGCCCGGCTGGGGCGCAGGCCTGCGGGGCGTGTGGGGGCACATGGGCCGGGTAGGGGGGCAGTAGCTGGGGACTTGCGTGCCGCCTCGGGGAGCGCCCCTCCTGGCTCACTTCTGCGGAACGGAACCGGCGCGAGCTATCAACTTGCGGCGTCGCGCTGAGGGGCTGCGGGAGCCCGCGAATGGCTGGGCCGGCGCGCTGCAGGCCGGGTCCCTACCACACGACCTCGGCGGCCACCCTCCACGCTGGCTCACCGCGTGCGCCGCCATCGCCAGGATCCTAACCAGGTGTGAGCACCCCACTCAGGTGGGCGGGGAGAGGCCCAACGGCAGGCCCGGTTGCCCCTGGCCAGCTCCTTAGTCACCAAGGTGGCTCGGACCCTCCACGACAGCGCGAGGAGAACCCTGGCTGCGTCGTCCAGGGGTCCCAGGTGGCCACTGGGCGGACTGGAGCACAGAACTGGCTGTGCAGCCCAAGGCCAATAGACTTTCGCTTTCCTTACAAACATAACATGACAAGATAAATAAGTAAATAAATAAATAGATGCATTGTATTGAGCTACTTTTTCAGTTGATGCCAAGGGTTTCTCACTTGCCACATAAAAGCACCCCATTCCCTATTTAATCTAAACTGAACGACCTACCTGCCTTTCTACTGCTCTGGGAAAGGATGGCGTAGGGAGGTGACACAATTTAAGTTCGATTTTGGTCACTTTTAAAACAGTTCCATGGGCCTTAAACTTTATGTGGGTAGTCAGAAGCGGGGAAGTATGTTTTCTCAGGACACAGGTTCTTTGTGGGGTGGGTGACCCCTCCTTTTAGTTGTCTCTTCCTTTTCACCCTCCCCTCCCCCCAGCTTCTGCCTGACCCCAGCCCCGGTTTAACCCTCACTGTCCCAGCGTGGCCCTGACCAGATCGCCTAGGGAGCCACAAAAGAACTCACTCCTGCTCAGATGCTGGTCCTTCCGGTCGCCGTCGCCGGTTCAGAAACTGATTTTCACACCATTTCCCTTTTTTGTAAAATCCCTTCTTATTCCCAGGGCAGGAAATGTGTTACCTATCTTTTAATTCTTGAAAATACTTTAGAAAAGCATCTTGACACCAATGTAAAATTAGATTCAGCTAATTTCTTGAAGAATGAATAGTGATGGTAGGGTTTTATTTTTGTCAGCAGTGCTTACACTTCATTTAATAATAAATCTCAGTTTATGATTTCAATGACATTTTTCAGAGAAAACTTTTAAACATGAGCAGAATGCTTTTCAGAGTGATGTTGGAGATCATTTCCATGTGATAAATTAGAATATTATCCTTAAAGAAGTTGGGATTGTTTGGCTAATGAATAAAAAAATAGCAGATGTATAATTCCCCAAGACCTATGAGATAGCTAAATAATATAAACCGTTTAAAATGATTTGTTGATCCTGCTAATACTTCTTTAAAAGTGCAGTTCACATTTGTTATGTGGAAAACCTAATGTTCTGTGTTAAGAATCTCATTTTCAATTTAGGGAAAACCAAACTGTTATAGATCACATATTTAAGTGATTAGAATAAATTTCCAATGTACTAAATTATCAAAGAAATGTATTTTTAAACAAAATAGAGAAGACTGTTATGAGAAACATGATTGTTTTAAAGCAAAACAACACCAATTTCAGGAATTTTAAATGATCTGGTAAGATAGAAAATGATAAATATAGTTTCTGGGATGCTTGATTTTAGAAAATCTAAACCAAATTTGTTTAAAAAATTGAATAATAATTTATAATAATGGCACAAATTGTATTGGAAATATTTTTTGATTTAGAAATCCATTTAAAATGATTTTAAATTATAAAAATGAAACTAATCCTCCTGAATAGAGGAGGAATGTGTATATTGTATTTCCATGCATCTACAACGCTAAAGAAATAAACATTTTATATTACTGCGTGCATTTTGAAAAAGCAAGATGTTTTCATCCGTCAGCTTCCTAGTGCAAACTGGCACTGAGATAATTTTAAAAAGAAGATACTTGTGCAGGTCAGTACAGAGGATTCTAAACTGAAGTTCATGAATTGTGAATAAGGACGCTATTTGGAAGAGCTGTCGGCACTAATGACCAGTCCTTGATCATCGTGGGGGGCCTGCACTTAGACTCCTGGCCACTGGCCCTGCACCGGGGCAGAGAGAGGAACCCACAGGACAGGCCAGTTACAGATGAGGACATTCGTTAGGATGAAGTTTCTCTGCCTTTCTTCTGCTAGCAACTTGAAGATAATGATAAAAAATTGTTGTCCTCACTTTAAAATTGAGAGAAATTGAAAAGTAGTATAATTAACGGTTCAAATGTTTTACTTTATGTCAAGAAACATGTGAATTCTTTACTCGAAACAGAAAAAGAACATTTTTTGCTTTGAAAAAATAATTACCAACACAACCCAGCTTTTGTTATTAGTTCTCATGTTGGTTCATGTTCTGGTTGATCTAGAATTGGTGAAACCCACAAACAGGAACTCCGAGTTGATACCCTCCAATCGTTAACACAACATGAAACCATTTTAGTAGCAACAAAAGATGTATTTCAGCAAGAATTTAAAGGATCGGTGAACAAACATGGAGGGAGTTCTAGATTTTCTTTCTCAGACATTGAAATTACAGTTCCTGTAAGGACAAGAAAAGCCTCAAAGCCTTACTGTCACTATTACCAGTTTGTCCTTTCTGAAAAACTGCTGTTCACAGGGACAGACATTTACAAGGACAACCACCTCCCTACGGGTTAATCCTGTTCCTATTCCCTAGGTTCTGGAATCCAGAAGATGTGCTACTTTCCATCCACCTCTTTGTAAAGACCTAACCTTTTATTATTTACAAGATAATGCCATAAACACATACTTAAAAGTTGAGGTTCAGTATAGTATATTGTATGTTCGTGACTAGATTTTATTCTTCTCTACAAAATTGAGCTAAAATTCCTTAGTTGTGAATGTTTGTAAGAAAGGCTCATTACCACGTGAACAAGAATCTAACTTTTCTGAAAATGGCTAAATGATGCCATTATCTTCACATGAAAGGGAACAAAACGCCGCTGTGAAGAATAGCTGGGTTATCTCTATTTTTTGGTTAAAAGCTCTTTCACACATTTTGTCAGCCACAGACTACAGGTCCATTATAATTGTTTGGAAAGAGTGTTTTCCTTAAATTGCGTTGGAACGAAAAGTAGAGCAACAATTCAAGTAAATGTTTATTTCACAATCACGTAATGCAACTCCGAACCGGCCCCACACGCCCTCGAGGAAGACGGGCGGCGGCGCGCTTCACTGCAGCAGCGATTACCGGGAGGACAGGCCCGGCCTGACGCAGCCTGACTCAGGACCTGGAGCTACGGAAGAGGAGTTGCCGGCCAGGGGTCCGTCCTGACTTTATATGGCACCCAAGCGTCCGTGTGCTTGGAGCTAATGGAGACACGAGTTCTGGAAGCGGCCAGGTGTTTTCACCCCGACTCAACATTGTGAAACCCTGTCCGGG
Source organism: Lyroderma lyra (assembly GCA_004026885.1). Lineage (NCBI taxonomy): Eukaryota > Metazoa > Chordata > Mammalia > Chiroptera > Megadermatidae > Lyroderma > Lyroderma lyra. The sequence goes on along the minus strand of PVJL010009803.1, from coordinate 33,011 downwards.
TCCTTCGGCTTTCTGTCTGAGTTCACCCACAGCTGCCCAGTAGCGACGGGGTGACCAAGCGGCAAAGCTGCGGCCTGATGGGCACGGGCGTGTTAGCAGGCACGGCGTGGAATTAGCCTGTCACCTCAGAGGGCCCGCCCTGTGCGGGGAGCGCTTCACAATTCTCATCAACCCACCGGGTCCGTGCGTCCTGATGCCTTTCCGTTCAGACCCTTTAGGAAGATAGGCGCTTTCTTCAACCTTGCTCCATCGAACCTAAAATTCCCATTTAGAATTATCTGGTGATGCGCTCAAACAAAACGAGAATTCTAGTCACATTTTCTGACACTTTTTAAAAAATTTCCAATTCCTTCAAAACTCTGTGACTTAACCCGATCACTCCCTATTTCACTGTCCTTATCTCCAAGTGGCTCTCGAGTATTTTTCTTAAATAAAACAAACCTTTAAAGAAAGACCACTTCCTACCATTAGGGATACTTTTCAAAAGGCCACGTCACAGGTGTGGTGCCCCAAATACGATGAGCCTCGATGGCTGGTGGGAGGAAGCAGTGGGCAGCGTGTCCAGGTGACGCGGCAGAGGGCTAACGGGGGTCCCTTGTGCTCCCAGCATGTTGAGAGCAGAATCAGTTACCTTTCCTGCAAAGGGTTCCCAGTTTCCATGACAACAGCCTGTGCTGAGGGTGGTTGGCCTAGAGGTGTCCTGGTGTCCTGCCCCTCAACACCCTGGCCTCAACCCTCAGTGTCCACACCTCAACCCATGTGACACACGTCCTTCCCCTCCCTGAGGTCCGTGGAAGGCTAGCGCCCTTTCCTCTAGCCAACCGAGCACAGAGTTGGTGCGTCCGCAGTGCCTTTGCTCCCTGGCCCCCACACCAGGAGCTGGGGGACGACAGAAGAGGGGCCCGCTGCTCCTCGAGCTCCACCCCCGTGCTGCGGCTCGGTGCTCTCACTGACTGGAAGCCCAGTGCTGACTCCCTGGCCTTTAGAACAGCCTCTCACGTGTGTGCACACAACCCCTCTCACAGGCACATGGCATCTACGTACATGCCCTGGCCTACTCACATGCATTGCACACACTGTCACACAGGTACACATACCCTCTCACACATGCACACACAAGTGCACACACAGACCACACACAAGTGCACACACATAGACCACACGCACACAGACCCCACATGTATGCACACACATAGACCTCACACACACACAGACCACACACACACACACAGACCACACATGTGTACACACATAGACCACACGTGAGCATAGATCCCACATGTGTGCATGCACACAGACCACACACAAGAGCACACACACATATACACCACACACCATGCACGCACATAGATTGCACACATGTGCGCGCGCACACACGGCTTTACAGGGGAGAGTTTGGGTTCTGGCCAGCCACGCATGCACTCTTGGTGTGCAGCCATTGGCTCCCGAGAGGGGCCTGGGCTCCCTCCATCTCCGTCAGACCCTCCACACTCTCCCCGTGAGAACAGTTAACTATTACTTTTGAATTTGCTTTTATGCATTTTATCAGCTCTGTACATCGGTGGGTTTACAAATTGGTTTTTGGTAAGTGACTACAGCAATACATGCAACCAGAAAAGCACAACTGTGCCACCTCAGAAATACCCGCCAGTCCCCTCGGTCACCACTCCCTCTGGCCCGCCCCGCAGAGCTGGCTGGCTGGCTGGCTGGAGGGCTAACCTCTGGAGGGCAGGAGCTGGCCCCACCCTGTCCCTGCCTCTCTGGGGTGGGGGTGTCCACGGGACACTGGGACACCAGGAGGGGCCCTGACACCGCGAGGGGCGGGAACAGCTGTTCTCAGCTGCTGCTATTTGGGAACAGGGGGGTCCCTTCCAGGATTAGGTGACAAATCTTTCTTGCTCGGAGTGGAGCCGGTGACTCCATGGTGGCTGGTCTAGGAGACACACACCCACGTGTCAGGAACTGATGCCTTGGCCGGCGGCTGGCACCCTAAGCTGCTGGTTTGGAGCAGAGCCCTGGGGGGACCTGGAGCTGGGACGGCCCAGCTAGGCGGAGTGGGGGCCCAACCCACAGATGCTGTGGGGGAACCGTGCTTGGTGTTTCCAACCGCCGAGCTGTGGGATCATCTGCAAGCAGCCAAAGACGGCGGAGTGCTGGTAACGACCCTGAGGCGGATCGAGCTGTGTTGGGGAGGACCAGCGAGGACTGCTCAAAAGGGACCTTCCTCAACAGGCCTGTTGGCTCCACTCAGTCCAGCGACGTCGTCTCGGGTGAGCCCCGGGCCTCCTCGGCGGGGCATACCTGCAGATGGCCGCTGTCCCTGCACGGAACCCAGCTGTGTCGTCTGCCCACCGCCACATGGCTGACCGCAGGGCTCCAGCCTGGGGAGGCTGGCCCTCAGCACGGCCGTCCTGTCCACGGCAGGAGGCCCAGAGCCAGGGGTCTGCCTGTCCCATCTCCTCTCACCATGGTCCTGGTGCCCTCAGGAGACTTTCGGAAGTCACCCCCCCCCAACCGGAAGGTGCCACCTGAGGTTGGGCTGAACGGTGCTGTTTCCCAGCAGGATGATGGCCGTCCTACGTGAGGCTGCGTAGGGCCACCGGTGTGGCTGTTTTCCTTCTGATTGCTAACGTGCCTGCCGACGGACTCCTGGGGGCCCAGCGTGCTGGCTCCGGGGAGGGAATGAAACCCCAGCTCCACCGTTTACTGTCACCTGAGCAAGTGGCTTGATAGTCCTGTGCCTTAGTCTCTCCGTCTGGACACGGGGTGAGATGGCACCAGTCTGACGGGCTTACGGAAGGGATCGCAGAGGCTAACAGAGGCAGAGCCCGCGGGCCGGAGCGCACACGTCACCAGCAGTTCTCCTGATCTGCGGTGTGCGCTTCCACGGGAGCCAAGGGAAGTTCTGCTTCCAGACAAGTGCCGACGCCCGAAGAGGAGCAACTGTCCCCGTACAGGGAGCACCGCCACGCCCTGAGCCGCACGGAGGATCCGACCATGGCGCTGGAGCCCCGGGGCTGGTGGCCCTGCGTCCTTCTGTTCTGGGCCACACGGCGGGACAGTGAGACGGTGAGGCTTGGCGCTCGGGCAAGCACAGGGCGGGAGGTGGAGTCCAGCGTGCGGCGACGTCGTGCGTGTTTCCTGCGCGCCCACGCAGCAGAGCGCCTGCGGCTTAGCAACGGGGGGCGGGGGGACGCGCAGTGCTTCAGTGCTTCCGGTCCTCGGCGGAGCCACCCCCTCGCGCCTGGACACTCTGCGGCGACCACGCTGGGGACTGGCTCTGGGCCACGGAGCGGCCCGCGTGGGGGCACGGGGCGTCTCCCTCACCCTGACGCCGACCCCACCGAGTTGGAACGGTTATTGTCCCCGTTCGCTGGACGAGGAAGCTGCGGGACAGTTGCTGCGGGACGCGCTGGAGGCCTCACGTAAGTGTCGAGGGCAGGACGGGGACCAAGAGCGTCTGGGCCCCGTGCTTCCTCCACGAGCGAGCACCACCCCCCAGCACGCGGCCGACGATGCGTGGAGAGACTCGGGCGCAGGCCAACGTGTCCTCGCGTGCGGAGGGCTGGCACCCCGCGGCCTGTGCCCCAGCACCGACGGATGTGGTGGCCCACTGGAGACCTGTGCGTGCTGCGTGCCATCGGCGATGGCAGTCACTGACAGCTGTGTGTACCAGAACCAAGGAAGGGGCACGAGTCCTGCAGGCGTCACTGTCCCTGAGCAGGGCTACTCTGCGGAGGCAGACACCTTAGGCAACCTGAAGACAAAAGTCATGACAAGAGATCGGATACCTTTCCTTGTCACTCTCCAAAGTAAATCCTGGTTGTTTTCTGGTTTCAGCATGTGTCACCGAAGGGTGGTGAAACGACAGTCCCCAACAAAGTGACACCTACTCCACAGGAGCCGAGGGGGATGGCCGATGGCCAGAGACCGAGGGGCACGTCTGCCCTCGGAGCCTGTCCACTCAGGTGCCGCCCCGATACGTTATCCCTCCCACAGTGATCTGCCCGCCGTGTCGCTGTGGCCCGCCGGTCCCTCCCTCACTTCCCTTCCTGTCCTTTCCCCTCAGAGCACCGTGGGCCTGGGACGCGTCCTGCGGTTCCCCGCTGTCACCGGGAGTCAGCCCACCGTCCCCGGAAGACGGCCTGCGACCCTTTCCCGCGGGGTTCCCGGCCCAGACTGTGGACCCCGCTGTCCCGAGCTCCTGTGGGAAACGCGCACCCAGGGTGGACGCGTCGCTCCGCGGGACATAAGGGGTCCCTGAGCCAAAGAACACGCTCGAACGACCCAGACGTGGGGAGGGGCTTCACCGCGAGGTCTGACATAACACGGGTCACAGTTCAGTAATGCACCAAGCGGGGCTCCACGCGGAGGTGGCCTTGAGGGCTGGAAGTGGTCTTCCGCTTATTTTTCTCTGCCAGAGTCTGGACGTCACACAGGGTTTGATTGAGATTAACTGTCACCTGAGAACTGATGCCCTGTTCAGGCTGGTGAGAGGTCACCTGGGGCTGGGTGCCGAGACCAGGTCCCTGGGGGGCTCCTGGGGCTTTGTTTCCTTTGCCGGGAGGGATGGCATGTGTCAAGCCTGTGGCGGGGGGACACACTGTGTCCCTGTGGTCCCCACCTGAGGGAGAAGCACGATGCCCTCACAGGCACGTTGTGCACACGGCTTCCTAATGGGCATACCATCTGGAAGGAGCCGCTTAACTTTACTTCCAAGGAAATCAGAAAGATGCTTTTGACCTCTGACAACTCGGTTAGCCTCTGTCCTCCTGCCAGGAGCTAAAAGCACACCTGCGGCACGGAGGCCCCGGAGGAGGGAGTTATCCACGACGCGCATCCCAGCACGGCAAAGCCGGAGCTAGCGCCCTCCCTGACTCCACCCGCGCTCCAAAGTGATGGGAACCGGGACGGCCTGGTATCGGCAGAAACACACACACAGGCCACGGGCACAGCACCGAGGGCACGGCACGATGGTGAGCACAGTGCGACCAGTTACGCGTGCTTGAGTTTTCATTCCGTGAGATGGCCCCAGGCTGGCCTGGTGACTCAGGCTGGACAGAGTGGTCCCCTCCTTTCCCTCAGGCTGGGCTGTGACCCCCTGGGAAGCAGTGGCTGCAGGAGGGACGGAAGCTCGTGGACTATGAGAATGACAAGGCTGGAAATAAACAGAAGAATTTGTGAATATAGAAACTGGTATGTAACAGCCATCAAGTACAATGCCGAAATGAGATGCCTCCTCAGACCACCAGTGTGAAACCTGGAGGAAGCCAGCGTTGGCTGCACTCGGGGCACGGGCACGTGGCACGGTGCTCAGCGTCACGACTCACCAGGGACATGCAGGTCAAAACCACAGGGAGACAGCACCTCACACCGTTCGAATGGCCACCATCAAAGGCAAGGCTAACCGGTTCTGGCGGGGAGGTGGGCCTCTGCCCGGCTCATGTCCACCTCCGTGCAGACCCTGGGGTCAGGTCCCTGTGCTCTGAGGGTCTGACGGCACCCCTGGTCCTCCCTGAGCCCTGCGGGCACCTCCCCTGGGGGCAGCCGGCCCACCTGCCTGCCCACGCTGGCTCCCTGCTCAGTTGCACCGCAGCCCTCCTGCTCTCTGCTGGGACGTGGCACCCCCTGGAGCCCTGAGGACCCTCACTCTGTCTACACCTGGAGGCCCATACAGGCTCCGGGTGGGTGGCAGCTGGGACCCAGCAGGCGCCCAGCAAATGACCTGTAAGGAAGTCAGCCCTGCTGAGTGGACCCCTCCCGCCCCGACCGAGGCCTCGGCGAGCACAGTCAACGTACGGAAGGGTGGTGGCAGTGGACTCTCCACAGCGTCTGCTGCCGGAGCTCAGGGTTGCCCGCGTGTGTAAGCCTGAGACTCCTGGGGACAAGGAGCAGGAGGGGGAAGGCAGCATAGAAAGCTGACAAGAGGAGATGAGCCCTGCAGCGTCCCGTGGTACCTCATCTCTGCATGGTGTCACCCCACGCTGGTCCGGGCCGAGGCTGGGGCGCAGGACAGGATGCTGTACCACGCCGCCATCTGCCTCAGCCGACCGGACAGCTTTAACATTCACGGCCAATTCAAAATGAATTTTAGAAACACCAAGTCTTAAAACATTTGCACCTAGCTCAGGGATTAGCCTCTTATCTTATCTTTGGAAAAGTGTTTGAAGGAGCAGGAAAGGGAGGGAGCCCCAACTTTAAATTGGGCCCACAAAACTCACCGGGCCGGGCTCCCTGCCGGCTGGCTATCATCAAAGGTACAAGTCTCTGGCTATTGAAAGAAGGATTTGCACAGATTGCTTTCAGCTGCCTCTCAGAGGTGGTTCATGAACTTGGAACAAAGAGGGATGGGCTTCCCAGCCCAGCCCAGCCCCTCCGAGCGCACCCCCAGAACAAACACCCATAAGCCCCTGAACCCTGCTTGGAGAAATCCTTCGGAAGGCCCGGGAGTGGTGACACCTTCATCACGGCTTGTCCCTTAGACATCTCAGAGACGGAGAACGTGGCCCTGGGGTGGGGACTGGAAGCACAGCTGTGGTGCCATTGTGCCCACCGCAGGGGCCAACCAGAGCCGGTCCCAGGGCCCCCCGAACCAGGTAGTACCACTGGGGAAAGGGAAGTAAGACCAGGAGGAGGATGCAAAGGACGGAGTGTCAGTGGCGTGACACGCGGATCGTCTTAGGGCCACCAAACACAGCAGACAGTGTGCTGTGTGCTCCAGCTGCCCATTTTTGACTTCCGCAGATTTAAAGGAAGGAGGTACGCCCCACTCGGTCTCTATCTGGTTCAGGAGGCGCGTGGGAACCCCGAGAACTGCTTCTCAGTGCACTGGCCGGAGCGTGCCCACCTGCCCCGGGGGCGGGGGCGGGGCACCTGCAGGGACCCCACTCCCTCTACCTTGACGCCATCCAGGTACTAGGGTTCTTGCGGAAGGAAGGTGTGTGCTGCCGAGACTTGAGGGGCAAGTGAGCCAGAAACCATGCTGCGGAGGTGACCTTGCACCCCTGAGCTCCGAGCCCGGCGCAGTCCCGGTCCCCGTCCCGGCGCGGTGTGGGTGGCTGGGGACAGCATCGGCCTCGGCGCCTGTCGCATGCTCTGTGTTACTACGTGGCTGTAGGCCAGCCCTCCCTCTGAACTCTCGCACCCGCCTGCTCGTCCCCAGCCTTCCCCATCTGAAGCCGTTTTCTAAGTTTGTTTCCCCAACGCGCGCGTCTGTCCGTGTTATTTTTTGAGCTGAAACTCCGCAGTGGGCACGTCCGTCATGTTGACATGGCCTGGAGCCCAGACCCCGTCAGTGGACCGTGAGGCTCGTCTAGACGTGCCTCTTGCTGTCGTGTCTGCTGGCCCCACTAAGAACGCACGTGCTATCTGTGTGAGACTTGTGCGTTCAGCGGTGCTCTTAACGCAGCCTGCCCGTTTAAAATGTCACCGCTGCGTCTCACATACCACTGCGGTGCCACCGACCCACAAAGTCCAGTCGTGACATTACGCCTGAGCACTCCCGAGCCTGCCCCACATGGCCACTGCTCTGAGGAGTCCACCCTAGTGCCTCAGGAGGCCCACCAGGCCCCCTCGCACCATCCCATGCCACACACAGAGCCATGTGACAACACGGTCACACTGCATCCCAGGGAACCATGTGGCCACGAGGACAGAAGGCAGCATAGCACCCATGATCAGTGAAAACTTATTGATGAAATGAATCAATTAGTTAACAAGGTCTCCTTGCAGACATACTGTGTTGCTCTTCATTGTGTCTCAGGTACTCAGCACAGCAGCGGACACCCTGTGTTTGTCCCAGGAAACCCCCACTCAGTCTGTAGGCAAGGCGTACGGCCAGTATCGGCCAGCATCACAGTGCAGGCCAGCATCGGCCAGCATCGGCCAACATTGGCCAGCAATGCAGTGCAGGCCAGCATCGGCCAGCATCGGGCAGCGCAGGCCAGCATCGGCCAGCATCGGCCAGCATCGACCAGCATCAGCCAGCATCGCAACGCAGGCCAGCATCGGCCAGCATCGGCCAGCATCGCAGCGCAGGCCAGCATCGGCCAGCTATGGCAGCGCAGGCCAGCATCGGCCAGCATCACAGCGCAGGCCAGCATCGGCCAGCATCGGGCAGCGCAGGCCAGCATCGGCCAGCATCGGGCAGCGCAGGCCAGCATCGGCCAGCATCGGGCAGCGCAGGCCAGCATCGGGCAGCACAGGCCAGCATCGGGCAGCGCAGGCCAACATCGGCCAGCATCGGCCAGCATCGGCCAGCATCGCAGCGCAGGCCCTTTCGCCGAGGGCGGAGTGCTTTTGTGTGGCTTCGGGCTCCTTGGACTCGCAGCCCAGCCGAGAGACGGAGGAGGTAGAGGACAGCTTTCCCACACTCCCCAGCGCCACTGATGTGCAAATATTTTAACAACACCCCAGTGAGCGAGCAGTGACTCAGCCCTCCCTGAATAAACAGCTTCCTATTCTTAGCTCCGCCCCCGGCTCCCCCAGACGCGGCAGGCTCCACTCCGGCATCGGGCTTCGCGCCGACGACAGAAATCCGTTAGGATGACTGAGAACCGCAAGGGCTGCTGGGATTGCCTGTGGGCGAGGACCAAGTGGTCAGCCAGCCAGAGGCATGCCCTGAGGGGGGCCGGGGTGGACCTGACCCTGGGCCGCGTGCGTGTGCACAGTGGCCGTCCTGCGTGGCAGCCGGCACGCTGAGGCTGAGGACACGCATCTGAGGTTAGAACAGAGAGCCACCACGGCCACTAGGGGTCACTCCCCCTCCCCACAGCCCAGCAGCTGCCCGTGTGCCACCCTGAGTGTCTCCAGGGAGCAGTGCTGCTGGCGGCGCAGAGCAGTGCCCAGAGCGGTGGCCTCGGCGGTGCTGGCCCTGCGTCTGCTGGCTGGCGCCTTGTCGTGAAGGCCTCCAGTGACACTGCCACAGGCTCACCGTGTGAGAGTCACCTCTGACTAGTGGCCGCTGCTCCCGGCCCCGCTGACCCACGGGTGGCAAGTCACATGATCACACTAAGCACAGGGCACCCTTCGTGGTGGGACCCTGGGCCTGCCCTTTGCTAGAGGAAGGCCATCTCAGCTGAAAGGCCTGCGTGTCCCAGGCTCGAACCTGGGCAGGACTTAGACTTTAACTCTGACCTTGACGTTTTAGAGACTATTGTGGACTAACCTGAGTGCCCACCGTGCACATGTTGAAGCTGCACCCCCCAGTGTGACTGTGTCCGGAGGCAGGGCCGTTAAGGGCAGGACTAAGGTTAAGTGGGGTCCTCTGTGTGCGGGAGCGCCGCCCTGGGCCCGGGAGGTGGGGACGTGCTGTGGCTTTGGCTGCCCTTCGCAGAGGCCGCAAGAGGCTCCGAGAGTGACGCGTCGCCTCCGGAAGGAGAGATCCTCGCCAGCCACCACGCCGGCGCCTCGGGCAGACGCAGCGAGCGGAGGCCCCGGTCCAGGCGCAGGCACCGCACGCTCCCCTCCAGGTCGAGCTCGCACCTGGTGTTCCCTCTTAGACGGCCTGGCCAGGTGACTCCCCCGAGGAAGGGCGAGGAAGCCTGCTCTCACCAGGCGCGGGCGAGGCCCTGGACCACCTGCCGAGTGAGGCTGGGTCCCAGGATTGTGTCCTGCACTCAGACGACGCGCGCGTGAGCCGCCCCCACACAGCGGGGACCGCTGGCCCCGTCCCCACGTGCTGCTAGAGCTCCGCGCCTGGTGGGGCTCCATGCCAGGGCTGCCCTCCGTGGTTGGCGCCACTGAAGCAAGCACACTACGGCCGCGTCACAGGCCCTCTGACTCCACCCTGGGGGCTGCCGGTGTTCGAAGGCCGTGGTCCCGAGTTAGAGCAGGACAGAAGGAGCCCATTCTCCCCCATCGGGGTGGTCAGGGGCGACCATGACAGAACTAGCATTACTTTATCGGTTCATTCAGCATTTCCTTGTGTCCTGGCCGAACACTTGGGCACGACTTCCAGGGCAAAAGTACACTCCGAGTACCACACAGCCAATCCGACTGTCTGATCGAGAACATCACATGTTTGTTCATCTGCAATCATCACCACCAGGTCCTCGAGAGCGGCTTGGAGAGGCTGGGGACGTCTAGGGCTCAGGGGGCCCAGGGCACACAAGGACACCCAGGTCAGTCCTTCTCCACCCCAGGCCTGCGGCCCTCACGGCGGCCTGCTCACAGGCACCTCCTGCGAACGCCGGCCCCCCGGTCTGCAACGCCCCAAGGCCTCACTGCTCCTGTGCACTGGTGTTTCATTCCACCACGAACGCTGCCTCTTAAACAACCGCAAGGCCTCTTGGCACTGCGTGTCTCTAACATCATCGATTTATTAATTGTTCATTGCACCGATTACCACAAGGTGACCGCCAGCTCCCCGCACAGCAGCGGCAGTGTGGCTGCGCAGCAGGAAATGCGTTAACCGCACACGGGCCTTCCGTGGGCACCGGGAAGGCCGGCGTCTCATGCTCAGGGCGTGTGGAGTCCACATGAGCTCCAACTTCAGGAAGGAGGCACCCGAGAGAAGAGGCAGTGGGGGACAGCGGGCTGTCGGCGTGAGGTCGCCGGAGGGTAGCATCTGGAATCCCGGGGAACGTTCCAGAGCACCTGGTGCCTCCCAGCCCGGAGCCCTGGCCCTGGACAACAGCGGGGCAGTGGGTGGACGATGGTCGCCCCGGTGCACCCGGCGCTCACAGGTGGACCCCATGTGCGCACAGGCCACCCACGCTTCCTCATTTTAAAGAATTTGAAGTTTTAAGCGTCACAGTCAGCCCCATGAGTCACCAGGATGATCAGATCCCTGTGCTGCTTCTGGAGAATTGGTTTATGGTTCTGAATGTATTGTTCTTAATTAAATGAACAGAGACCAGGTTCTTAGGACGTTCGCAAGTCAGATCCTGGAGATCCGCCCGGCCGTCTGGCACCCCTGCTGGACGCGTCCTGGGAGAGGCGGGAAGGGCTTCAGGGCAGAGAAGGGAGCACGGGGACGCTCCGAATTGGAGACTCTCTACTGGGCCCTGGTTTGTAAGCTCCTCCAATTTGGACGGCATCTTTATTCCAAGGGTCACGCTCAGGAATTGATTCCTCTCTTGGTTACAAACGGCGAATGGCGGAGACGTCCTGACCAGCAAAGGGACGCCCTGGGACGGGGGCACTGGGGATGGCCAGCATAAGGAGGCAGCGAAACTGTGGTGTGCATGGCTGGGCTCGGGGAGGGCGAGTGGGCCCCGGCGGGGGCCCCGGGGGGAGGCCCGAGCAGCAGTGGCGTTTAATGGCACGTCAGGAGCAAGACACGTAGCCCCATGCCTCAGCTGTGAGAACTCCATGCAGGGCCAGAGGCTTCCAGGGTGAGGGGACAAGCAGGCGGCTGCTAGGACAGACGAGGTTGTGCTGAGAAGTCCTTCACTCGTTTTCCCTGGGGGACTTTCATGGAGGGACTCTGCAGGGGACATGCCAGGGAGGGCCGCTTCCTGCCAGCCGAGGCCAAGGTGGGGTGGGGGGCCCTGCTGTCACAGGCCACGGGCCTCTGTTTCCCGCATGGATGGGGAAGGTGGGGGTGGGGGAAAGGATAGGGCAGAGGCAGTGACAGGGAGGGGTAGAGGGCGGGCACGCATGCACGCACACGCCTCTGCCCCTGCACGCAACCAGCCTGCAGCCCAGCGGGAGGCAGGTGACCGTCCTGCAGCCCAGCGGGAGGCGATGTTGCACGGGGTGGGGGTGGGGGTCCCGGCCTTGACCTCTGGAGCCGGCTTTCCGACCCCCCAGTCTGTGCCCAGAGGCTCACAGCGGGGCAGCCCCACCCCACCCTCATTAAGGGGCTCGCCCAGCCTGGCCATCTGTCCCTCAGTTGCCCCCTCAGCTAGCTGCTGTTTCCAGGGCACAGACACCAAGGCAACCCAGTGAGGTGACCCCAATGTGGGAGGAACCCCAAGTGCTGCTCCCGCAGACTGCGACCCCCTGCACCTGACTCCACTGTCTTCCTGAAAGGAAGAGGAGCAGCTGGCTTCTTCCCCACGGGTTCCAGAGCCCAGGCCCGGGGCGTGGTGCAGTCTGTCCCCGCCCCGGTCTGAGGGCGCCCTGCTCTCCCCCGGCCGCCCTCCCTCTCGACTCAGCGTCTTTCCCATTGGCCGTCACCCACGTCAGCCCCTGCCTCGTTACGCCCACCTCCAGCCACCGGCAGACCCCACCGCATCTAACCCCCTGATTTAGGCGCAGTCCCGCTGTCGTCACCCCTGGTGTCCAGGCCCTTCCACCCCCTCTCCGGAAGCTGGAGATGCTTCTGCCGGGGCCCAGGTCAGAGGAACCGTGGGTGGAAGCGGGTAGTGGCCATGTGGTGGTCAGCGATGGGGCAGCGCCTTCTCAGAGGGGTGAGGGCAGCCACACAGGATGGGGGGGGTGACAGGCCCCCCACGCAGGTGGCCCAGCCATCGCCCTGCGGTCCTGGCAGGCCTGCGGGGCCCACAGCGGATGCGGTCCCGGGAGATGAGACTAGCGCTGCGGGGCAGGGTCTCGGCTGCGTCCTGGTTTGTGACGGGGGCAGGAAGAGGAACTGCAGCCTGTCACCGCACGACGACAGCGATTAGAGGAGAGAGGGCCGGAAGGCTGTTAACAAACGGCTTCGAATTTATAGGGCGATGGGGGTGAGCGCATCAGAATGAGACTCCTGACGGATGAGCGACCGCTCCCGGGAGGAGAAGCCGCCTTCCCGGCCCTGTGGACGGGCAGGGGCTGCGCAGGGAGGACCCGCGGAGAGTCCCCCAGGGTCAGAGGTCGGGCAGTGGGTGGGAGCCCACCGGGGAGCTGGGAGACCCCCAAAGAGCGAGCTCAGGAGGTCACCGGGGTGATGGCGGTGTGCACGGAGCCCAAGACTGCACGTGCCAGGCAGCCCCACTCCTGCGCCCACCACGAAAGCGCCTGCCCCCAGGGCCAACGCTGCTCCCCAGGGTGGGGCATGCCAGTGTGCTGGTGGCATGGAAGGCAGGATCCGGGGGGGCAAGGGCGCTTGGGGGACACGAACCCCCCAGAGCTGAGCTGAGAGCGCTTGGGTGCCTCCAGGTGACCAATGGCACCAGTGGCCGCCAGGCAGGCGGGGCCGGGAGCAGGTTGCTGGAGGCACAGGCAGGGCAGGCGCATGCGCGTGTTGGGCGCATGGCGGCTGCGAGGGGTCCTGCGTTTCAGAGGGCTCTTGCGCCTCTTGCTGCACTGGCGGTTACGTTGTCCCCAGGAAGAAGGCACAGAATCGACGACTTGGCATTCACTAACCAGACCGTTTCCTATGTGACAGTGCACATGGTACCCACTCCTTGGGGCCCCAGCTGTCACCAGAGCGCTGTCACCCCGTGATGATGGGGGAGTCACCCAGCTCTCCGGTGGAGGTGCTGAGGAACAGGACTGTCCTGATCTCCTGGCAAACGTCCCAGGGAGTGGGGAGCCGAGCACTGGAGAGAACTGTCACCGTGAGTCACAGACATGCATGTGGCAGCCAGTGCTGTCCTCCCCAAACTCTACCAACCAGAGCACACGGTGGGACAGCCCACCTGAGGGGCCGCCCCCGAGGCACCTCTAACACACAGACAACTCCGGGTGTGAGGATCTCTGCGGGGTCCCTGGGTCAGTGGACCTCCCAGTCCAGACGCTCGGTGACGCTTGGAGGAGGGTCCAGCCCGTCCCCGTGTGGCGAGCACGCTGGCTTCGCTCCCCCCCACCCCCGAGGGGCACGTCCACACTCGTCCCTGCACTCGAGTGCGTGCACGGAAGCCTGGCACACACGCACTGTCTCAACCAGGCTCTTCTGTGGAGCTGACAAGTGACCTCGCCACAGAGAGAGGGTGGCTCTGGCCCGAGTGCCCACTGTCCCCTGCTGTGCAGAGCGTGTGCCCCGCATTGCCGCGGGGCTTGTCCTCACGAGGTGACATGCTGCACACAGCAGGGCTCCCTGGCTCACGGTGACGCTCGGGGACTGGTGTGCCGTGAGGGGGATGCCCTCCCCAGCCCCTGTCCCACCCCAAGTGTTTCAGTTGAGAGAGAAAAGCAGTTTAAAAGAGTAAGCTTTAAAAGGCCACCCGAAAAACCATTTGGAAATGGTAACTACGCATGTCCTTCATGTGTCACAGCGCTTGGGTTCACCTCGCTGTCACTCAGCCAGCGGAGGGGGGCTGCCTCCCCGTTAAGTGCAGGGTCTTGTCTGTAGCAGACAATGGAAGTGATTAGAGGTGGTTTTTGGCACCCAAGCCCAGTGCCACCTACCAAGGGTTCAGAGAACAAAGTGCAGGCTCATCGCAAGAAATCGCTCTGCCACCTCGCACGCCGTCGCTGAGTCAGACAGTCCCCCAGCCCCTCTGCCCCATCTGTCAACGCACAATTACTGTCACCGTCGTGTGGTGCCACTGGGTGGGCGGTTACGTGTGCCAGTCAGCATGCGAGAAACGGCCGTAACGTGGCACCGTTTTGCACGACTGCCTTCATTAACCCCAGCGCAGGAGGAAGTTTGCCCGCACCCCGGCATCGTCATGGCAACGCCCCGAGAGCTCGCCGCCCGGTGTCCACCGGGCAGGAGCGGCTGAATGGCCTTGTTATCCCTGCCTGTGCCAGGGGGCGAGGCGAGGCACGGGCCGGTGATTTATGCCCGCGCTTCCTCCTGACAGCCTGGCACCGTGTCTGGGCTGAAGGCGCTGGGCTGATTTCACAGTTTAATTGCTGCTAATCTGAGCAGGGGCAGAGTTAACGAGCTGCCAGCAGCCCGGCCACAGCGCACCACGCGCCCCCGCCTCTCCCTCCAGCCCCAGCCCCAGCCCCCGCCCCTGCGCTCTGCTCTGGCCGGCCTGGCCGTGCCGGCGCTCAGGTGTGACGGTGGCCGAGCGGACGTGGACACACAAGGGCTGGAAACCTCGGCTCGGCCTCGTGTCTCAACAACATCAAGACGTGAACTTGGAATTGCCGACGTCTGGGAATTCCACCGCTACGTGCTCCCCAGGGGCCTTACAGGACACAGGGACCCTGCTGGGCCCTGAATCTCCTGCAGATGTTGGCCTCAAAAGCATGGCTTGTGCCATGTCATCGTGCCCTCGGTCCTGAGTAACTGTCACCACACCCAGCACCTTCCCTCGGACTTGTAGACCGCAGAACACGGGCCTCCACCGCCCCACATGGATGCCCCGTGCAGGGCTGAGGGCCGGGGCGCCCAGGGTCAGCCTGGTGCTCCTGCCCCCTCTCCAGGCCCTGCTGACTTTGCAGCTTAAATGTCTCGTGCCAGTGGCCCCCCAGCCTGCCTCCTCCCGTCCTCCACGCTGCCAGGCCGTCCCCTGCCCGTGAGTCCTTCCCAGCACCAGCCACAGAGTTCGAACGTACACGGTGCTGCCCTCCTGCTTAAACCTTCAGCGATTTACTACTGATTTGGGGGTGAAGGCTCCGCACCCCAACGCGGCCCACAGAGAGGCTGGGTGGTCTGTGAAGCCTCCCCGGCTCCGGCCCCCGGCATGTCCGTGACCCCCACTCCGGTAAAGGCGGCCGCCTTCTAGAACGCCGTTCCGCATGCCCTCCCAGCACCTCCCGCCAGCTGCGGGGTCTCAGCTTTCCCTCCAGCGCCGTCCGGCCCCAGACGGAGATGGTCTCCGGCAGGAGCTGCCCCCAGGGCCTGGCCCATCGGCCCGGCCTGGCGTGGGGCGGACACGAAGAAGAAACACACCACGTGCTCCGCACACGTCACAGAGCACGGGAAGCCCCGGACTGCTCCATTTCACGTATCCTTATCCGCTTATCCATGCACTAAAGTGAACTGACACCGCTTCTCGTGCCCCAAACGCAGCTCACGGGACATGCGGAGACGTGGGGGGGTGGTGCAGGGCAGACACTGACTAACCCGGCGCGCGCCGGCTCGGGGTCCGGCTTCCAGGCGGCCCAGGGGAAACCAAGGAGCGGCCCAGCCGCGTGCTCCACGGCCCCAGGGAAAACGCACACCCATCGGGCCTGGCTCGGTGGGAATCGTCCTCCGTGGTGGCCTGGGCATCGAGGTGGGTCCCTCAGGAAATAAGGGCACCACGACACGTGCGGACGGGCCCACAGCTGGCACCCCGAGCAGCAGCTCTCTGGCCCTGCTGTCTGGCCGGGGGAACCCCAAGTCCGGAGGAACGGGAAGACGGAGTCTCCTTCAGACGGTTCACGGAAAACGGAATTCTCTTACCAACTGTGACAGCCGTGCACGGTCTCATTTTGGGGGGAAGGGGCGACCCAGAAAAAGTCGTTTCGCTCACTTGCCCCACCCAACGTGCAATCCGGAGATGAGGTTCTGGCACCCTCCAGCGAATTTAATCTCGGACACGAGCCGGCTCGGCGCTCGGCGTTCGGGCGGGGCCTGTACGGACAGACCGCTCCCGAGGTTTCCGCCGCGTCAGCCCATCGGTCACCGACCGGTCAGCGCCCTGAAGGGAACGGCTACTGCTTAACGGTGACGCGGATTACGTGTTCTTCACAGCGACACATACGGAGACCAAGCTTTCAGGCGTTTTCCGTGTTACACGTCCTGGTGGCTGCAGCCCCCGCCCCCGCGCTTAACCCTGCGGCTCTCTGCTGGCGGGGGGCTCTGTGCCCCTGCGGAGGTGGGACACACGGAGGCAGGGGGCTCATCTGCTTCCATCTCCTTCCACGGCACCACGCTCGCTCTGACGCCTCCTCTGGGGACACGCTTCTGTGAAGAAGCCACGCAGCCCCGTGGGTGGGATGGGGGACTTAGCAATGCCACGGGGCTGCAGGAAAATTCTCCACACGCCGCCCGGCCAGCCACAGTCGGCCGACCTCGCCACCGGCACAGCTGCTTGGCCCGCATGGCCCGGCAAGGCTGGGCAGCACCTGGCATGTGCTTCGCCTCCTGACTGTCACGCCCGAGTTGGGCCAGAGGGCCAGCAGGGCCAGCAGGGGTGATGCGCCAGCAGGCTTCCTGTCCCAAGTTCCAGCTCCCAGGACGCTTGCTCGTGGACAGTGGACACCACGTGTGAGGAGCCCGAGAGGGCGGCCACGCCGATGGAGGAGCTCCTGGCAGGTGAGGGAGGCCCTGGGGCGACGCTGAGACGCTGGTGTGTCCTGTCGCTGGGAGGAGCTCAGATGGTGTGCACGGCGAGGGCCGGCCCCGTGCAGAGGAGGGGGCTCTGCCCACGGGCTGGGGGTGGGGGGTGACATGGCGGCGGCAGCAATTCCATAAGGACTTCTCCAAGGCCTCCTGGCTGCTGCCCGCCATCTGTCCTCATGGAATGCCTATGCCTGGGTCTCCCACAAATGTCACCGCCGGCAATAGCCTGATATGAAACAACACAGATGGTGTCCTTCCCACCATCTTGTAAGCGACCTGTGTGAGCAGGGCGGGAGCCTGGGGTTGGCTGGGTGGCTCCAGGCTGGCTCCTGAGAGCACCTTCAAGGGTTTGATCGTGCTCCCTCCAGGCCCGACATCAATACTGTGCCACTAGGGTCCCAGCGGAGCCGAGCCACGGTGAGTCTGTGTGTCAGTCACACCGGCTGTGAGACAGGACAACCCTGGATGCTGGCTGGTGTGAGGCACCATGGCTGCTGCTGAGCTGGGTTGCTGTCACGTCACCAGGGCAGAGAAGGTGGGCAACGGGATGGGCCTGGGCTGAGCCCCAAACTCGCATGCGGTTCAGATGCAACACAACCTGAGTCAGTGGCTCAGACGTTGTCACTGGGGCCCCAGAGCAGCACCAGTCCCTCCGGAAGCTGCCGGGATGTGCAGAGCGGAGCACCCTGACACTGGTGACCGAGGACAGCGTGTAGCCCCCAGGCTCCCGTTAAACACACCTGACATGCACGTTGGCTGGGGCTTCTCTGACTCATACCTTGGTGGTGCCAGAGTCACTGTGGTTCTCCTGACACCTAGGAAAAAGACCAGAAACCTGGGCCCTCGGGACAGGCCACATGGAAACGCAAAATGTCTGCAGATCTGGGACAAGGACCAGCTGCTGGTGGGCGCTGTATTTGGTCACCGGATTCCCTCCTGTCCGGTTCTGCCCTGAGGTACCTATGTCATGGTGCCATTACCATGTGGTCACTTCCTCTTTAGTGTCCAGGGTGTGAGCAGGCTGTGAGCTCACAACATCCACGGACACTGTGTTAGTGATCGGTCCAAACTCAACCAAGTGCAGACTAACGCTCCAGGGGGCGGCCGCCCGGGCCCACGGTTAGCACATCTTCCCGTTGTCCGGGGCAAGCCGGAACGTGACGAGCGAGCTTATGACCTAACGCCATTATCACCACCCTCAGGTGTCCAGAGCGAGAGGCACGGCACGGTGTGGGGTGTGAGAAGCAATTCCTACCTCATCCGGCGTGACTGCATCAGCCGGAAGGGCACAGTCACCTGCCATTCAGTGTTGTCATAAAGGCTCAAGCTACTCCAATATGATAACATTCACACGAGCATCGCAAATTACAACATTATGATTTGGGGAAGGCGTGGTTGTGTATCTAGGGATCCCAAAAGACCCAGCTGTCCATTATAGTGCTAATAAGAGCTCAGCAAGACGGTCCAAAGAGGGTGATGGTCAAAAGTCAACCGTTCTAGTCAGTCAGTGAGAAACGGAACCGGGGAAACTCACAATCACAACCCCTATAAGCACGCCAGAACACATGTAGCCGGAAAGTGTCTCTGAAGAACACCGCGATGCTTTCCTGAAACAATGAAACCAGTCCTGTGCAAGCCACCAAGATAATGCTGCTCTGGACCGAAAGCCCCTCCACTGTGACCAGCCAGTCCGTTATAAAGTCGCGTGTAGTTTTAATGACTCCCGATGCGAGTCCTAGTCAGGGTGTGTCGTCTGTGTGACTTCATAATTTGGTTCTAAAGATCATCTAGATTCAGCTGGAAGACCAGGGTCTAGCAGCGGCCAAGAAACTGGGGGACAGCAGGAGCCAGGTGCGCTGCGGGTATTAAAATACCCGAAGAAGGTATTCGGGTGGCCCCGGCATCAGAACAAGCATTTAGAGGTGCAATAAAGGGTGCCGGCCAGGCGCAGACCGATCCTATGCGGGAATTCAGTGACTGAGGCGGCATTTCACACAACTGGCAGAGAACGCGTTACCCAATACATACAAGTGAGGGGACACGCAGCCTTTTGTAAGAAAACAAAGTGACATTCCTACCAGACTCCACACAAAAAACAGATCAAAATCTAAATGTAAAAACAATGAACTATAAGTGATAGGAGAAAATAGAAAATACTCGTTTATCTCATGGCCAGATTCTCATAAAAGCTAAGCTGTTTTTAAAATCCTGAAATCTTTAAAGTTACTATTTGCAATATACCAGGGCTCCTTCCCATCAGAAGGGGAAGAAATAAAAGAAAAATGAGCACCGAGTCAGGTAAATCAGAGAAGGCAGGCAAGTGGAAAAGAGTAAGTGAACACATGCTCAACTTTGCAATAATTAAAAGATAAAAAATTAAACAATACTTTGCCTATTACATTGGCAAAAGTCAAAAAGCTTGATAATATCTTTTTTTAATGTACCGCTATTACGTGTATAAATTGGTAAAGCCCTTTTGGAGGGTAATTTAGCAATAAAAATGCACATACTCTATGAGCAAAAAAAAAAAATCCCACTTCTTGTAATCTAATTTACAAAAATTATAGCATAAACGCATATATGTGTGTGCAAGAATAATACTGCCGGCATTGACTGCAACAGCAAATAAAGAAAGAGGAAACAAGCCGCCACCGAGGATATTTTAGGGTTTTGCATCATCAAGAAGGAGACACATCTCTCGGCTCTGATCGGGAGAGATACCCGTATGCTCGCTGAGTTTTTAAGCAAATCATGGCACGACAGTCAATGCCTGGTTTCCCGTCTGAAAATAAAACAAAGCAGAAGTCCAACAAGAAACGACGACCTAATCCGCGAACGTGCATGGCTGAGGGGTCGGGGGGCCCAGACCCCTGTGGTTGTTGCTTCCGGGACTGCGGGGGGTGGGGTGAGACCTCCATCTCAGAGCGCGACCACGAGGCAGGGGTGAAGGCGTGCGCGTCTTCCCTTTTAGTTTGTGCTTCTCTATAGCTTTTGGAAGAGGGGAGGGCTCCCTTGCTAGCCAGGCCCTGGGCAGTGCAGACGGATGCCAGCAAGACGGCTGGTCCTGTGAGAGGGAGGAGGGAGTGTGTGGGGCACACGCTGCACGTCTTTAAGGAGGGCTGAGGCAGCGCCCAGCACGGACGGAGGGGAGCGTGGGGGCGGTGGCTAGTGTAGGGCGCGTGGCCCAGGTGCTGTTGCACCACTCGGGAACCCAGGTGACCCCTGCCACATGCCAAGGCTGCATTTCCATGGGGGGGGCTGGGGGACCCATTTTTGCTCCCTTCCCACTCTGTGTGTTCACCACTGTCACCATCACCCGGGACACTGGAATGGAAGCCACCCCTGAGCTTTAGTTATTTCCTAGGATTATACTTTGGACCAGGAGCCTCCTCTGGGCTTTTATGTTAATTTGGTAACAAAGAGAGGTTTAGCTATAACTTTGCTTAGAATGTCCATAATTTTTGCTTTTGCCAAAAACACAAATCATCATCCAGGCGTCTTCTGTTCCTGGACCATCTTTTGAGGGGACCTGCTTAACTGACACTGGCCTTGCATCCCAGAGTGCCCTCCACTGGGCAGCAGGCCCTCCTTTCTGCCTGCCATGTTCTACCTTCTGTGTCCGAAGTGGGCACAGCGGCAGCTGCCGGGTCCTCTGTCCTTGCCCAGCCCGCACACTTCAGTGGCTCTCTGCGCCATGGACTCACCTGGGGTACAGCTCTGACGAGGAGGCTCAGGGGGCCATGGGTAGGGTGAAGTGTGTTGTGTGCTCGCTGCCCTAGGCTGCTCCTTTGACCTTCAGCCACACAGGTGACCTGGCATGTCCCCTGTCCTGGGCTGTTTGCTGGTGGAGACCACGAGAGGCTGAGGGGTGAGAGGACTGCTGCTTTGGGACTAGAAGCAGACAGCCCATCCCCGGTGCCCGGCCCCCCGTCTAAACGTCCCAGTGCCGGCCACCACTCAGCACATGCCGGCTTTCCCAGGGCTGGCTCCCACCACATCCAGGGCAGCTGGGATGTCTCGGCTGCTCCCAACCTGACCCCCCACTCAGCAGGACCTCGGACAGGGCCTGGGGGCTCCCGGGCGGCCACTGAGTCATACTGACGCCAATGACCGCGAGACCTCTCTGCTGCCTCAGGGGGGACGTGCGTGGCCGGTGGGGCTGGGTGCCACCTATCACGGCGGAGTGACTTCCCACCTCGGAGGGCCAGAGGGCCCGGAGCTGCCCACACCGAGGCCCACGGGGCCAGCGCACTGTGCCTGGGCGACTGCTGAGCGCGGACGCACTGACTCATGAGCTGCACGTTTTTAAAGCCTCACCGGTCATTTAACACGAGAAATCAATGCGTGCTCCCTTTTAACTCCAGAGCGAAGCCGGGCGGATCGATTCCTGTCATGCTCGCATGGCCACTGATGCAGCTTAAAAACCCGTCTCTTTCTTCTGAAGCGGAGGCTGGGGACCTTGGTTTGGGATTAATCAACAGCAATGAGCTTCAATAAGTGAGATAAATTTTCTCTCTATCCCACAGGGCTTTACCCCCAAGTTCATGAAAGCCCTCTGGCGTGCTGGCTGGGGGTGCAGTGGGTTCTGTGCCCTGCTCTCCCGACGGGCTCGGGGAGGCTGCCCAGCCGCAAGCGTCTGGTGCTGTTTTCGCTGCAAGTGTCAGAGGCCACACAGGGGCCGGGCCTTCCAGAGAAGGTTAGCTGGTGCTTTACGTGGGACTACAGATGCCCATGTCCACCCTGAGCGTGAGGTCGGTTTACCTGGGGCTCTTTGGGCTGCGAGCTGGGGCTGGACAGACATGGGTCGGGTCCAGTCCTGCTCTCATCACCTCCAGCCATTCATTCTGCAGCAGTTGGCTGCACCTCTCTGGCCTCAGTTCCCCGTCTGTGTAGTGGGTTGACACACCTATCTTACAGGACTGCGGGGACGGTGAATGGCATGGTTTGCAAAGCCCCTGGCCTGGGGGGTTTCGTTCCTGTCCTACCCTTCTGGGGGTGCGGGCAGAAGCAGAGCCCCCTCCTCTTTCTCCTGGAGATGGCGAAGCTGACCTGCCTCTCTCGGTTCCATGGCTATGACCTTGCTGCATGGAGACCAGGTTCAATGTCAAGGCCCTGGGTGTTTCTGAGATGCCCCGTGTGCTCCTGGCAGCCTCCTGGCCTCAGGGCCCTGTCCCCAGGGTGGTTCACAGCTGCTAGGACAGACCCAGGGAAAGGAGCGGGCTGCAGGCCGCGGTGGGACCAGAAGGAGCTTGTGCTAGTCGGTGTGGGGGACCGGGTGGTCTGGCGGTGTCTGGGGGCTGTTTCTGGCTCTCAGCCTGCCCTTCCCCTGGCACCAGCTGCCCTGTGCGGGGTCTGTCTGTGGGTGCTCGGGCACCAGGTTGGCACTGTAGGGTTGGCGGTGGCGGTGAGGGCCCTCCTGGAAGGTAGCTGTGTCCCACCCTCGTCAGTGCGCTGGACAGGGAGGGACACGGGGTCTGCTGCCTGCGGGGGAGGGTGGGCGGCTACGCCGAGGGGCGCCCACCCGGGCGGCCTCCGCTCTGCTCACACATCGCTCACGTGGACACACAGTAAAACCACAGAAGGGGAAACGGGTGCTGGCGCATTCTGCATTTCTTTTTATCACGTTATTTACTCCCAGGAGCCGGGAAGCACCACCTGAAAATGCAAGGAATCTGCAGTGGGTCGTCCGGTCACCTCGCCAGCGGGCTGCTCAGTCAGGAACCTTTCCCGGCCAAATCCCACCAAACAACGTCGGTGCCTCCTCACCGGCCTGCTGGAGCTCGTCAGGTCGTCACCGAGGCTCTTACAAAGGACTTCCCGTGTGCTCTGGAACACGACAGGCTGCGAGACCATCACCCTGTGCTCACCCCTGGCCTCCCCTGGTCACCAGAGCCCCTGGCGCCCAGGCCACACGGCAGGGATGTCCGGGCCCCCGGGGAGGAGCCAAGGCTTTTCCTAAACGTCCTTGGAGATGTACCACAGCCGGGGTGGAGAACCCCCGGCCTGCTCGTCACTTGTCCCGAAGCCCCCAGCACTGCCCGGGGCGTGTAGAGGCCGGTCCCCTCAGCCCTTTGAGGCGGCTCTGAATCGCACCCTTATGGGCACGGCGGGGGCCAATCCTGCATTTACTCAGGAACCCTTGCCCCATGCGAGCTCCAGCTGTTGATAACAGCGCAGCATTTCCCCGCTGACCGTCGGGCCTCCCCGCTGACCGACGTGCCTCCCCCCCTGACCGACGCGCTTCCTCTATGACCGACGCGCCTCCCCCCTGACCGAGGCGCCTCCCCGCTGACAGATGCACTTCCTCCCTGACAGATGCCACTGCCTCCCTGATGGATGGCACTTCCACTCTGAGTGTCCAGGGGAAATGTCCATGGGGTCCCCACAACAGGTTGCGGGGTGGCCAGGGATGCGTGCAGGGCCCTGAGCACACATGCTGCACGTCCTGCGACACCAGTCAGCCTGGCCCCTCATCGTGGGCACTGCTGCCCTCCCAGGACCGATGACATGCAGGGGACGTGCGGAGGATGCAGGAGTGCCCACCAATGCCGAAAGCAGAGATCCAAGGGGTGTCTGGACCCCCAGAAACTTAGGGGCGGATTCCAGGAATGCCGGACACTGCATGCAGAACTCTGTTGGTGCATTTTCTACAGGCGACCACAGCTCTCATCGAAGGGGCTGTGGCCCCCTCCCCCAACTGGAGACTCAATCAAGCAGTAATCAGTGCCTGCTGCCGCCGCCCCAGGGCTTTGCTGTTGGTGGTGACACTATTCTTTCTCAGTTACAAATTACTTGAGAATGACTGCTGCTGCTTCTGAGGCTGGCACTGGGCTCTCTGCTGGGGACGCCCACCAAGGCAGGGGCTGCCGCACAGGCGGGACTGGCCTCTCCTTCTGACCAACACACACCTCCCGGCAGCCGGGCCCCCACTCCCTGCTGGCCATGCTGGCCCTTCACCCCTGCTCTAGCAGTCCTCTGCCGCCTTAGGGATCGGTGCTGAGTCCCAGAAGGTGAGGATCTGGGCGTCACATGGGGATCAGGGCAAAGGACAAGGGCAGAGGTTGGGCAGATCAAAGGCCGATGCAAGAAGCAAGCAATCAAACAGCCCATCCCCACGCCCACCCGCTCCTGGACCACCGGCCACCGTGCCCGTCAGTGTCCTCGGCGCCAACAGGATGGAGCGAAGGGAGATGCGTAGAGATGTTACACGAGCGCACAGAGACCCTGGGGGTGTTGCACAGATGAATAATGAAATCCAATACCTGCTCATGAGAAGTCAAACAAAACGAGGCAAACTCAAACTGGCAACAAAGTAGCCGCTTCCGGTAAAACAGATGACAAATTACAGGGGACCCGGCTAGGTCACTGACTCCTGAACGTGCCCCTTCCTGCTGAAAAGGGGCCAACAGTGTGACTTCATGGAGGCCACTCACTTGTGCTGTGCAGCCCCTGAGAAAAACAGATCCCCTGGTCAGTAAAAAGGGGGTGTCACCGCATCTTCAAACTGCGTTCCTTTCTGCGTCCCACTTGGGACGTTTGCTAAGGGCAGCTGATCACACCCCCGTCTAATGCTAACGCGATTTTAATTTCAGATGCACCGGGAGCGTCTCCTTCCACGCTGCATCCGCGGGCTCGTGCGCGCAGCCTTAATTTCGAAGCGTGTAATACATTTTTAATAAGGAGAACAAAATCTGTTTCCTTAGAAACGTATTCTAAAGAGTTGCTAATAAATTTCCTCTATAAAGAGAAGCTATTTAAGTAAAAAAACAACAGTCAAGGACTCCACTCGCAAAGCAACTGTTTGAGCAGGTGTGACCTAAACACGCAATTTGTTGGCACGTGAAGGACAGGTTCGATTTTGCTGGCGGGTCGCGGAGCTGGTGGGGACGCAGAAGCCTTTGGAAAGGACGCAGAGCTTCTCCGCATCCAACAGGCCGCGACCCAGGGAGGGCCCTGTTCTGTGCCTGTGCTCACCCTGCCCCACAGGCCGCATCAGGGACCTGCGCGCATATCTGGGGAGACAGGGGCGCTGGAGGGCGCCTCTTCCTGAACCTGTGCTGCACGGCTGCCGCCGAAGGTGACGCTCACGGCGTGAGCGCTGCTGTGGTTCGGAGGCTCTCCCGGGGCTAACGGGGAGCCCTCCGCCCGCAGGCCACACCTCCCGCAGACCACGACTCCCTCCGCAGGCCACACCCACAGGCCACGCCTCCTCAGGCCACGCCCTTCCTCCGCAGGCCACGCCCTCCCTCTGCAGCAGGAGAACATGCCCCCTTGCCACCCTGCCCTCCACCAGGAGGACGCCGTGGAGGGTTCGGGCTCTGACGCGGCCACAGGGGCGGTCACGGTGAAGGCCCCCCAGGAGAACTGCCTCGCCGCTCCTCCTCTGCCAGCTGGCTGTGACCGCTGATTGGGGTCGGGAGGCCCCAGCGCGTTCTTTGGCCACAAATATGAGCCCACCCCGGCATCTGGCCTTGGCTGCACGATGTCGCTGCTGCATGGAACCACCGGCTTTGCAGGTGTCCCCGTAACCTAGTGCGGACGCCGGTTGAGTGGGACAAGAATCTGGGGCGCTAGGAGAGCTGCCACTGTTTGACAGAGCAGTTAAGTTCTTAGGGCTGCGTCCCAATGAAGTGACAAGCCACACCGATCAAACGCAGGTGTGAAGGCTCATTGCAGCACGATTTATGAAAGTGGAATTCTGTAAACAACACAAATGCTCAACAGTAGCAACAACACCACCTAAACAAATTACGGTATAACCGTATAAAGAGCTGTGTATTCCTTAGAATAATATTTTAAACACTGTCTGATAAGGCCAAACGTGCTAAGTAAAAAGCAAGGTTAAGTATGTAGGACTTACTATGTATATATTGTAAAAGAAATGCTAATTAGTGAGTAAATCTAGGTGGCAGAATTTTTATTTTATTGTTCTACATTTGCTAAGTTTGCCACATATATATTCAATAAAACAAAAGAAGGATTTTAACAAAACTATGCAGTTCCTGACTCTGAAAATGTAGAAAGCTGATTTGTGGCCTGTGCCTGGGCTATTTCTATCTTCCCAGAAACTTCTAGTAGTGTTACCAAATCTGTGTTTGTGAGTGTGGTTCTTCCTCCATCCATCATCTACCCATCTATGCATCTACCCACCCATCATCCATCCAATCATCTATCTGTCCATCCATCCATCCATCCTCAATCCATCCATCATCCACCCATCCATCTTGCATGCATCCATTCATCTATCCAGTCATCTATCTGTCCATCCATTATCCATCCACCCACCCATCCATCCATCATCCATCCATCCATCGTCCATTCAATCATCTATCTGTTCATCCATCCATCCACCCATCCCTTCATCATCCACCCATCCACCCTCAATCCATCCATCATCCATCCATTATCCATCCATCCATCATCCATCCATCCATCCATTCATCCTCAATCCATCCATCCATCCATCATGCATGCATCCATTCATCTATCCAGTCATCTATCTGTCCATCTATTATCCATCCATCCATCCATCCATCCATGCAATTGTTCATCCATTCATCCATCCAACCAGAGGAACTTTTTATTTGTAGTTACTATGGGCCAGGTTCAAGGGTGTCCTACTGGGGTTAAGGATTGCTAAGATACAATGTGTGCCCTTGGGGATGTAGAGACTAGTGGGAGAGACAGCTGAGGCCACTGCAGTGCAGGCTGCATGTGATGGCCAAGCAGCAGGTGCCATGGGAGCACAGGACCAAGGTGCCAACTCTCCAGAGGCAGTCAGCTCTCCCCATACCCCATGCCAGACACATAGAGGATACCCATAGTCCTGACCCTCTCGGGGATCATGCCTCGTTTGCTCTTTGCACATGTGCTCTGTACCTGGTCTAGTCAGCAAATCCTGCCGGTTCCCACAACCCAGGATTGGTGAGGCCACGACACTCTCCTTGTGTCCATACTTCTCCACGCGGTCCACAGTTCTAAGCATGTGTGGTCTCAAATTGAAACACCCTGGGGATGAGTCTGTCCCTCATGTCATTGTATCTTGCCAGGGTTATGACACCTTACCGAATTGTGTGTACAGTGCTGCCAACGTAAGTGCATGGTGACAAGTTTGCAAACTTAACTGTCAGATTTTGGGGGTGATGACAGCTCTGATGGCTATTCCAGAAAAAGACTTCCCAAATTGCTTTGAAGGGTGAACTAGGCGCTGGCGTCAGTGGCTAGCTCCCAAGGGGAGCACTTCGAAGGTGACCGCAGTGATATTCAGCAGTGAGGTGTGCAGCATCTTTCCTAGGATGAGCTTGTGAAATTAACGGTCCGGCCTTGTGCATCCTATCTAGGCAGGGTGGCATGGAGGAAGGGGGGCCTTGGGAGACAAGGCATTGGGGACAGTCTCCAGGGCCTTGGAGGGCTGTGCCTGCATGTGAGGGACAGCCCAGTTGACAAGGCCACACTGTTCTAGACAGCCGTGATGACCAGAGGCTGATACTGCTGTCTGTCCACACCTACCCCACCTCCATGACCTGGAGTGCCTGGCCTCCGGGGACTTCCGAGAGGTCAGGAGCGTGGCCCTGGGCGAGGCCTGGATGCCAGAGCTCCTACCAGCTCCTCAGTCATAAGCATTTCCTTTTTGTGAAGAGGTAAGCATGCAGGAACCTCTCTCGGGGAGTACAGCCCCAAGACAAGGCTCAAGGTGGGCCCCCCTCAGCCCCAAGGGAAGGCGGGGAAACTTGCAAGAGGCAGTTAGCCGAGGAGAGGGTGTCTGGGCTTGGTCCAGGTTCCCTGGTGCGGCGGCTGCAAGCCCTGAGCCCTGTGCCCTCCCCATGGCCCCTCTGCTGCTTGTGCTGCTGCCCCTGCCGACCCTGCAGGGCAGCGTGGGGAGGTGAGGGCTGACCACAGAGCTGTTTAAGTTCTGGTGCTGTCCTCCTGCCGAAAACAGCGCTGCCCATCACAGAGACCAGGCAGTTCCATGGTCATTTAGGCACTTTTTGGAACAGGCTACGGGGGCCCAAAGTGTGTCCTCCATATTCATGTCTCACCAGCCCTCTGGGGCTGGTTAGGGGTGATTGGGTCCAGCTGCCAAACTGGGGGCTATTGTCCCCATACGGGCCGCTGCCCCCAAACAGCTAAGAAGCCAGAGGCCAGGATGGGCCTCCTGCCCCTGGTGGGTTCACTTAACTTCCAGCACCGCATTTGGGTTTTAAATGAGACTCGGGTGAAAGGGCCGTCCCCATACTCCCCATGACGGCTCTTCCACCTCCCCCAGGTACGGGGGCCATCCGGAGGGTATCCAGCCCCGTCATATGGAAAATACAGGCATTTATGGCTGGGGATTTTTTCTGGAAAATGCTCACAAACCCTAAATCAGCCCATAAAAACCAGACACAAATATATCTGGGGCCCGAAACGGTAATGACCCCCGAGGCTGGGGAGGGAGGGGCTCCCTGGGAGGCCCCGAGCCCGCAGCCCGGGGACCTTCGGGCCTCCCGGACTGACAGAGCCCAGCTCATACATTATTCAGGAGCCCCCGGGGACAATGAGTGAAGCTGACTTGGAAAACTGTGGCTAATAGGGGAAGCTGGGAGAAAATAAAGGTTACTCAAGAAACCCTACTATTTTCCCACAATGTACGAAGAAACCGCAGTCGTTAGGGCTCCAGGCCGGTCTCCCTGGTTATCCTGGGGACACCTCGAGCTTGTGCTTTTCTTCGCTGGCTTGCGGGCCGGCAGGGTGCCCGGGACGGCATATGGCACCGTGTGGCCAGGTCCCTTCCTCTCCCTCCCCCTCCCTTTCTCTCCGCCATAATGCGAAGCTTTGTCAAGCTAATACTTAAAGAATCAACATCAAAATTGGAACTTTCTCTTTCTATAGCCACATCCAATTAAAAGTGTCTTAGACCTCCCAGCAGTTTCCCCTTGGGGCGGCCAGGCTGTCAGAGCCTTGGAACCACACGTGCATTTTAAATCCATGCACAGTATCATAAGTGACATCATTCACCGGCCCCTTTGTGCGCGGCCGGGGAGGGAGGCCGCTGAGTTGCACGAGGAAGCCACCCCCGCCCTCCCGTCCGGCTTGATGGAGTCCCTTCCGTGCGAGGCCGTCGGTCACCCTGTGCCCCTGGCCAGCCACTGCTGACGGGTCCATTTGCTCCTGCTTTCCTGGGGGAAGGGAGGAGGTTGGAGTGCGAGGGGCACAGGAAGGGTCCGGGTGCCGTTTTGAGCGCGGTTGCAGGAGCCTGGCCATGTCACCTTCTTATCCAACCTCCTGCGGACACGTTTGAGAGGACCCTGTAAGGCCTGTGCCCACCTGCAGTCCCTGTGCAGAGCCAGCCTCGCATCATCTGACGTCGCGGGCACGTCCCGCCAGCAGGCACCCATGTGCCTGACTGCATGGGACACGGACGGGCGCTGGACGGCTTCCGATTCTCCCTGGGAAGGGGCAGGGCGTGCGGACACTCCTGTTAGCAAACAGGAAGAGACCCGCCCGGCCGGCGCTGTCTATTTCAGATGTGACAACGCCACCCAGGCCAGCAGACACGGTGCCAGTGCGCTGGTCTCCACACCGCTCTCCAATCACGGTCTGTGAACATCGTTGTGACAGTGAAAAACAAGATCTTTCCCCCGCAAAATTAAATGTCACTCTTGATAGCAGGATATCTGAGACATCATCTTCCCAAGTCCACACCAATACTTTGCACAGAAAATTAAACCCTCTCTGTTTATTGAGTGGATAATGTAGCCTTCAAATGTGTGAGAACCCCCGCTAGGTGAGAAATTAAAAAAGCTGTACTATAAACTCTAATGGCATGTATGAAATACAAAAAAAAATAAGGTGACTTAATTGGTAATCAGAAGAAATCATAAAACTAATCATGCAATTAATGTTTTCAAAAGCGAGCGTGTGAGGTGCGTGTAATTATGAGACGACAGTAAGGTGCTGCTTCGGGGTGTCAGTGGGCTCAGGGTCCCCAGGGGCCGCGTGCTGCTCGCAGAGCCTGGCGTTTGGGTCGGGGCCGTGCCCCGCATCTCTGCCCACCTCTGCCCGGCCTCCCCGACGAAGCAGTCACCCCGGGCGGCGCAGAGCCCCGCTGCCCTGCCAGGGAGCTCTGGGCAAGGGCGCGTGAGGACGGAGCCCGGATGTGACGGTGACAGACGGGGCAGCTGCGGCCCGTCCAGGAGGGTGGCGGCGCACAGGAAGGAACGCACATGAACACCCGGGGACGGCTTTCGGGCGCATGCCGCACAGCACGCAAGCGAACACAGCGGCCTGCAGAGACACCTGCGCGGGGCGGGCTCGGCACGGAGCGAGGGATGATGCGCCGCTTGGCGCCTGGGGGACAGCGGGGAGGCGGGGCGAGTACCGCCTTCCTCGCGGGTGTGGCAGTAGGGATCCTTTCGGTCTGATGTCATGACCGCAGCCAGCTGGCTGGGGGCGGGGGCGGGGGGCGCTGAGCCAAGTGCATGGCGCACTCAGGCCTCTAGTCACCCCCGACCTCCTGCAAGTGAAGTGGGGACCCTCATCCACGCGCCCCTACCCTAAGGTCTACGTTCTCCCACCTCGTGGTCATTTGTGGGTCTCATGACAGTCTAGCTGGTGGTCCCTCAGGAGCCTGGACACGTGGCTTCCTGGGCCACGTATGGGGACCACGCGCTGTGCTTCAAGGGTCTAAACGCAGACAGACAAGAGGTGGGGGCCGGGGCGCGTGGCGTGCCCATCCTGACGTCCTCCGCCCGGGGAGACAGAGGAGGACGCAGATATTTCTCTTTCCTCTTCTTCAAATGGGCTGTTTTCCTCCCAGAGAAGGAGGCGCCCAGACGGGGGACAGCAGGGAAGGGTGCCCGCCGGCCGTGGCAACACGCGGGTAGCGCACCCTCGCCGGCCCCTCTGACAAGCGCTTTAAACGGAGTCCACCGTCCCGTCCAGGATGTCAACTGCGGTACAAGCCTCCCAGGGTCGCAGCGAATGGAGGGGGACGTGTACGTCTGTGGGTATTATTTCGCTAAAACGTTCTGAAGCGCTAGCAACGTCCCCGCTCGGTGACATAAGCTTCCACACAAAGGCCCCGACGGAGTCGTAGAAAGTCAGTCTGTACGCTCCGTGGGGACCAAGGCAGAAAACCAGCACTAAGTGAAGCGATCGCTTCCGGCCCTTTGGCTAAGGTCAAGTGCAAAAGGCACAAGGAGGTCCGCCCATGCGGACGTGACTTCATTTACAAAATTCAGACGGCTGGGCTTCCCATGGCAATCTAGAAATTTAACGTTACGATTTCTGCACCAACCTCCTTTCCCCGGCCGCGAAAGGATTATTTCCAATTTAAAACCTCGTCTAAGTACGTCTGCCTTAAGCAGCACATCCTACCGGGCGGGCGGCCCAGCAGGCAGTGCGGCTTCTCACGTTTTGTTCTCTTGCTTTCTTAAAACACATGAGCAACACGAAGGTCCTCAGGGGCTGAGCGAGGCCCCGGAATGGGAGGGCCAGGGCCGTTTACGCTAATGAGCCCGTGGTGCCAGACCCTGAGGACACCGGGCGGGGGCCGGTCAGCGCCCTCAGGTGTCACCACAGCCCCTCTGTCCACGCGGCGACGTGGCAGGGAGTCGTCTCGTTGTGAGGAGCTGCTCAGGGCGCTGGGGGCAGGGTGTGCGGCTCACTTATCCGACTTGATCGGGGGTGTCACTGGTGCCTACTGTGGTCCCCAAGGACTGACTGTGTGGCTCATCTTTCTCCACGACCTACCTGTGGGGACCCCCGTCACCACGGCCCCTGAAAGGCCGTGGGACACCAGGGTGTCCTCTGGTACTGCACTTGGCTGAAATCCTGGAGGCCATGTGCTTGTCTGCCCTCCTCTCCGCAAACACCTCCGTCCACAGTAACCTTGGTGGGTGACCTCAGTTTAGTGCCGAGGTGGGAAATCCTCCCAATCAACACCGAAGCCCTTCTCGACGGAGGTGGCCCGTGTCACAGCTGCTCCAGAACCGAGGGGCAGGGCAGGGGTCTCTGCTGTCTGCACCAACTGTACAGAAACGCACGGGGAGAGCTCCACCCCCGGCCGCGTGCTGGGTCCCGGAGTCCTCTGCTCATCACGGTGGCACCAGAAGTGGTCTCGGACGCAGCTGTGCCAGAGCTCTGCCACAGCTCTGCCACTTGATGGTGACAGCAGGACACCAACTGCGAGACGCAGAGCTGCCCTGCACCCCGCCCGGGGCACCGAGAACCGGAGACAGAGAAACAGGTCGACAGAAGGGGCTCTGAGCCCTGCAGAAAGTTCCGGACGGGGAGGGCCGCCATGGGGATGGTCGTGGCGCCTGCTGACTCCCCGGGCCCACACGGCAGGCGGGGACGGGAAAGCAGTCGTCCTCGGGAGGCACGGCGGTGGCCTGGTGCCAGGAGAGAGGCTGGGGCGCTGGCAGAGTGGCCCACGAGTTTCCAGAACCGTCGGTGGAAGCAGCCGCGATGTGCCCAGGCCGGGAGGGGCCCGGGTCTCCATGCCGCCCCGTGCGGCGCCGTCTCCTAAGCTGTGGACCTAACACCGGGGCCACGGGCTTCCTCCGGCCGCCCAGCAGCCCATATCCACGCCTGAACGGCAGCAACGCGATGCCTGGGGCACCAGCTGTGGCCATCTTTTGGAGTTGAAAATCCTTGATTTGGGGGTACTGAGGCCTACATGGTGCAGCCTGGGGGCCTTGGGGACAGTAACCCTGAGGCGTGACTGTGCTTTCCAGGTCCGCGTGGAGGAACCCGGATACAGTCCCGGGGACGTGGCTCCCCGGGCAGAGAGGACAAACGTGCAATGCAGACAGGTCGACCAGGGCTGAGCCGGGGCTGGAGGCGGCTGGCCTCGGGGTACGGCTGCCCCAGGGGGTGGGGCTGGGCGGGCCAGCAAGCGGGGAGCCTGTCCTCACCTCCTCCAGACAGCCCGGGCAGAGCAGTCACATCACAGAGGCCGCAGGCTTCTGAGAAACGG